>CM060949.1:147566682-147868889 GCA_030765055.1 Mantis religiosa | reverse complement strand
TCGCAATGGGAATTATCCATAAGCACAATGTAAACTTAACTAAATAAGTATTGTAATAGAACTTACGGAAGATGATTTGTGACTGTGTCCTGATGAGGTGCATCCCCCCCTGCCCCCGTGGGTAGGTACTAAGAATGTCTGACGACAGCAAAGGCCAGGGCCCTTATCGCATGTTCAAAAACTCCCTCATGGTAATTCGTACATCGTTTTCCCTCTCCTCTGCTGGTTTATACATCTCCTTGGGGGCCTAAAAACCGGTGACCTTCCCGATCCGGAGGACAACGATTTACGGAGAGCAAGTTCCCCACCATGCATGCCGAAACTCCCGTCAACACTTAGAACCCCAAAATAGCCAACCAGGTTGGAAGGCGAAGTGAAATAAGCAAGGTGAAACGAAGAGCTGTAATTATCATCCTCAACATTCTCGGAAACCCTCGGAAAAAGAGACCCTTGGGTCAGGAATGTCGGCCACGGGAAACGAACGCACGACTTTACCAATGTGGGCCATAGACACGCCTGAGCCTTCCAGCCTTCCCAAACGAGAAGCCTTTGTCAATGAAAATTTCAAACTTGTCATTAAATGAATAAAAATTATTCAAGTACGTTAGGCAAAAACACTCAACTAGATATCTAGGATATTACAAAGCATATTTGTGACATCAGGAAATGGTTGCTGAAGTTCGGCAACAAGTGATACAAAAACAAATGAACAAATTTATTTAACCCGAATTGCCCATACCAGCTTTAGATACAGTGCTCCATGCTGACACTGAGTTGCGAGAGAGGAATTAGGAGCATGATCCACAAGTTCATCCTTCCTGTCAAGTACCCCACGTAACCAAGCCGTCGCAGGCTTACAACATTCCAACATTTGAAATATTATTTTCGGGAGAGGTTAAAGGGTTCAGAAATGCAACATCCCCCAATATTTCTCTCTCATTTCCGTGAACTTTAGGGAAGCTTTTATTAATCACTTTAGCATAGATAGATTATAGTACTAAGAAATGAAGATGGTGTCAAAGTCTTCTAAACCATCACACAGTAATTTCATAGAATACAGGAGGTGGTAAAAGAGTTTAATTTTCATTCAGGTCCAATCCAGTAAGTACAACATGAAATCTGGTCAACATTCAGAGGGACAGCACAGGGTTAAATAAAAAACACATCCTACTCGTAATGTCATTCAGTACAGAGAGACAAACTGGGCTATGTGAAGTGGTTTCAATGCTTTGCATGCTGAACTGTGACATTCGAAATCGTGATATCTTAATAAACAAAGAAGGTAATTGCGAATGCATCTATGTAGATTAAAATTAACACTGACGTCTGCCAGATTAGGAAAGTGGCAGCTGTCAGTTCGAGGTCAATGAAATTTGCCCTGGTATTCTTCAAGATAAATGAAGGAAATTCATTAGCTATGATTTGTTTATTTGTTCACGACGAGAAGTTGGCACGCTTCCCGCTCTAGGCATTACTCAAGAACTCGTGGATGTTTGTTGAGACCAAGAGGGCCAACTCGTACGCTTTAAAACATGCAATAGTGTGGAATGCAGTGATTATACATCAACATCAGCTATAAACTATCGTATTAGCGATCATTGTTCTCCAGAGCGAGATGTACTTAGTCTTTAACATTTGCTTTATAGTAATTTACTTGAGGTATGGTATAATTATCGTTTATTGAATACCAAAGCACTCCTGAACTGGGCCCTGGCCCTTTTTCTAATAGAGACACTTCTATACATTTACATACTTGATATGCCCCTTTCCCATGGCCGAGCGGCTAGACAGCTTGACTCTCACCAACGCGGCCCGGATTTGATCCCAGGCGACCACATGTGAACGCATGCTCATTCCAGGAATTGGACTGATCACCCATCTTATTTTTCTCTTTGATCCAGAGTTGCGGTTCGTCAACTCGACGCCTAATGACATAAGGGGTAGAGGACCAAGAATCCCCTTCAGCACGATAGTGGTATAGCTATGAAAGTTACAAAAGAGGATATACGCCTTTTAATAGTAATAAATTTACTTGTGCTTATCTATCACGCATTAGTGTTTGCTGTTTGGCAAATGTTTATGTTTGTCTATCCGTGTTAATTATCAATTGTTTCAGCTTCTTCAATAAACTGGAACAGATTGCATTAGAAGCATTGAAGTAAGATAAAATACAATGAAAAAATAGGGGAGAAAAGAACCAGAGACAAAACATGCGAGATGGAAGGATCTGGGTTTCCATTCCTGGGTACAAAACTCATGTATGTGATGTCATTCAAGTGATACTGCGGAAGGCATCCCACCGCATTATCTCCTTGGCTACTGCGCCTTTTGTCACCCACAGACTAGCGTGAGCGAATCGTCTTCCAGGGGCGTATAAAATCGAAGTAAAATGTTATATTCCATATTGGGGAATAGCAGGGGATTTAGCCCATTGTTTTATAAATTATTCCATGCGTTTGCTGACAACATTGATTAAACGGTATTTAACATTTCGGCCATTTCAATCACCTAACAATAAGACATGTTAAATGTGTGTAGTGTTTAACGCCCGCGTTTACTACATAGAGCACCGCAGGCGATGACACTGATGATACATGAGATGAATATGGAGTACCGGTGGAATGAGATGGCGGGAGAAACTGGAGGTCCCGGAGAAAACCCGCCCCAACGCCGTGTTGTCCACCACAAATCTCACTTTGCGGTCGCCTGGGATCGAACCCGGGCCGCCTTGGTGAGAGCCAAGCGGTCTAACCACTGAGCCACGGCGTGGCCAGACATGTTAAAGGACGTCAAACTTACCATATAATATGATGATAAAAATAATAGTGAGTAAACTTTAAAGCGGAGTACTGAAGTGTCATATTTGAGATTTTTTTCCCTCTTTCCATTTATACCCCGCCTTTAACTGCTATGGTCATATAGGCGGTGTTATAAGGTGTATATAAGCTGTTAACTCGTTATCTTTGGTTTTTTAATCATTAGATCACGCACACATTCACACTCTCATTCATACTTCCAGACTCTGGGTAAGATGGGGAATTATCTTGGTCGGAGAAAAATTCCCAACCGCCGGGAATCGAACCCGGGACCCCTAGCACGGCAGGCAGGTGCTCTACCGACTGAGCTACGGGGCCAGCCATATTTGAGATTTACTTACACACTATACAATATCGGTCCTTAAAGTGTGTACGGATGTCAACATTACGCTGCAGCACAACTTGCAGTGTAAGTGAAGAGCAAGTGGAAATAGTTCGCTGCTACATTGCGTACATTATCGCCTATGTGATTTATTCAAGTAATAAATGGGGTGAATAAATAACGTTCAAAACATTTAAACATGAGCTACATTAAAGGTACGACGGTTACGATAAGGATCAGACGTAAACAGCGGACTGCAAAGACCATCAACACGTGTTTATTGGCGGAGTGATACAACCGCACTGTATCCCGGCGGGACTGTAGTAGGATAATTTAAAAACCATTTCAACAATTTATCAGTATGCACTAATAATTTTAATTAAAATATACTAATTTTATTCAAACAGTAATTGCATCGTGTGCAACAAGTTTGCAAAACAATGACAAATCATAGCTCGAAAATTAATTTAAAAATATGAATGAAATTTGGTTTCGTCTACATGTTCAACATTAAACTGGGATTGCTGTACTAAAACTTCGTATGAGATGAACCGAAACTGTGGATTTTAGAACTTTCACATGTGGTTAGATATCTTTAAAATACGTTAAAATAGATAGGAATCTCTCTGTGAGGAAGGTAGGTATTTAGTGAATGTTGTTGCATCCCTGACCACCGCGGTATGGGTTCATCAGTTGTAATGATGCAACATTTGACACTGGCCTGGTCCCTTTTACAAAACGACGACGAAGCCATCTGTCGAGTTGCAATGGATAACCATATTTTGGTTGGGTGCTCGCCTTGACCCGGAGCAACGAAAAAATTGTGTGTTTGTGATTCTCGGCGTCCAGCATTCCATTCTGTGCGTGAGGGGGCGTGGCACATTGTCAGCGTGATGGTTCCATGTAATGGGGCAAATATCTGAATACAGCATGTCAGTTGTTTGTGTTACAAGGCTCTGTCTTGTTTGAGAACTTGTTTAATGGAACTGTCCTTTTAATTATAACTGATCCAGTTTTCTGCCTGCATGTTGTATTTTATGACGGTAAGTTCGTGATTGAAAGCGTTGGCCAACTTTTTAAAATTCAGTCGGAAAGCGTTTTAATTGTTTGGATAAAGTACATGCTGTTCTCAAATGGATTTGGTATTAAAAATAGAATATTGTTGACTGGGGTGTTAACTTTAATTCTGGAATAGTTAAATCAGACCCCAAAATTGAATGCCTCGATTGAGACTCGAGTCTTGGAATGTTCGCCTCAGTGTAGATGCTCTTACTGCAAAAGGAAATTTATAAAAAAATATTATATGAAAAACATGAAATTATGAAATATGAAAAATTGAAATATGTGAAAAAGGTTTGCTATGCTAAAAGAATGCAAAATACATTTTGTAAATTCCACACACGAAATCGTTGAAACATCGCCGTAGTTTTCTCCCAAAAATATAAAAGTAATAAAAAAATGAAATCGTCCCCAAAAGTTTTAAATTCATTATTTCTTTTTAACTGTTTTTTTTTTCAATTTGTTTTACATTTCCAGGCTTCCCCAGTTAACCATTAATAACACAGTTGTTTTTGATAATAATTGTTAAAAACGGCTAGTGTGAAATAACATAAATTTTGTTTGCACATCTCAGAGGGAAAAAATGGAATAATTGCTTTACACGTAGTTTTAAATTTCTTGATATGAGTTTTCAACGGAAGTATGTGCCTCTAGGTACCCGGAAGCTTCCCAAAGATCTTGTTTTTGGATGTTGTGTGCGTGAGAGAGAGAGAGAGAGAGAGAGAGAGAGAGAGAGAGAGAGAGAGAGAGAGAGAGAGAGAGAGAGAGAGAGAGAGAGAGAGAGAGAGAGAGAGAGAGAGAGAGAGAGAGAAAGAGAAAGAGAGAAAGAGAAAGCACAACATAAAAACTGGATAGTCAGAGAAATATGTGATTTCATACTAAATGAGTCGGGTACGTTATAAATAAACGATTATTCCGTTACTTGAAGAATTTGTCTAGAAGTTTTAAATATACTTATATTTACGTCCTTTCTCCTACCTATAGTAAGGGAAGTATTGCATACCCTCAAAATTTGACACCGGATTTCACCGGAAATGCACGTTTTGAGGCTCCCTGAATAAAAAGTATGCCTGCATGTATGTTTGTGGAGATATCTGCATGACAAATAAAATTTGTATCTTAATTGCTGTGGAAATGGTTCGTAAATATCTTCATTCTGGATGACTTTTGTACATTGGTGAACCGTAAAAGACGCATAAAATATGACCGCATAGAAAATGATCTCGTTAAAATAGACAGTTTATATTAATAAGGATTTTCGAGATATTCTTGGTTAGGATTATTAAATGCTTATATATTTTTAAAACTGTAAGTCGGTATCAGTTTTTTTTTTCCGTGGTCGTGCAAAGAACATGGCATTTCAAAGCCATCACATAGCAACAAGCTTTTCAAAAAGCGGACTCTTTAGGCTTGCTGCTTCCGAATTTCTGCAACGAAAGGGTAGATAGTGAAAGTTTATCTCTATTAATAAGTAATAAACAGAAAACAAACCTTTTGCAGAAGAATGAATGGGGAAAGTCACGTGAATGCAGTGCATCAGATTAATTTTGCAGCCTCCTAGGATCTGCCGCTTTGCAACATATTCTGCAGAAGCCGAATGAATCAGGGGTGACACAGCAGTGTTCTCTGAAGTGTACAGCGGCATGAGCAACAGGTGATCCAAATGATCTCATAGAAAAAATGAACGACGTCATCATTACGTCATCAAACGAGTTGGCTGCATCATTACGTTGGTTTGGGGTTTGGTTCTGGTTGATCGAGACAGGTCTACTGATTTTGGACCATTGGACGTGACCACTTGAGGGCAAACCTACGTGGGTAGCCTCTGTAATGGATGCAAACAGGTATTTCCTAAAGCGGAAGCTTACTTCCCATTCTTGACACTATTCTCTGTATTATGTTTTTTTTTCTCTCTGTTCGTTAATTGTTTTCTTTTCCTCGCGAGCAAGTTCTTGCATAGCGACCAGTTCTTGATAGCTTTAACAATCCGTACTCCATACATGAGCACGAGAAAGAATTTCTAGCGACAAAAAAAAAAAAAAAAAAAAAAAAAAAGGTGAGGAAAGTATAAAAGTTAAACTAATATCTGAAACATAATTGAAGCCACTAGAAAAGGTATTTGGTATAAATACTGTGCTTTTAAAATTCTTCACGAATGAAGAGGATTAACATGAATTCAAGCTATACATTTTATTTGTCATATAAATGTCGTAAACATAAGGTATTTTAATCAAAACATTAGACCTGTTTTAGAAGAAATTAAAATACCGAAATTGTTTCTATGTAAATGGTAGATTGGCGTGGGGAAGTTTCTTGAAATATGTTGCTTCCGTAGAAAACATTGAGTTTATAATATCAAGCAAGGTGATCGATCAGCTGGCATCACGAACACACGTTCTCGCACAGATATACAGTAAAACCTCGTTAACCCAGACCTCCTTAACACGAACCTCTAAATAACCCTGAGCAGTTTTGAAAAAGAAATTATGTTGTTTAGCGTAGTAAATGAAGACTTGTTTTACAGACAATAAATTGCTATTCTCAGTAGGTGCATTTCTCGAATTTTCTTGCCAGCGGGCGAATTCATTGCACTCACCCTACCTGCTTGGGACCAGGTTGGAGAAGAAACCTTGAAAAGTCGTGGAAAAAGTTGTGGCCTGGTGCGTGTGACTTGAAAAGAAGATTGAAAAATAATTGAATAATAATAAATAGGTGTAGAAGGAGATTTTATATACATTTTTTAAAATATCGATGGCTGTTCGAATGTTGAAGACATTGGTAATTGGTTGCAGATCGACTACAGAGGAAGACATTATTGCATCATGCAGTGTTACTGAAAATGAAACTGAAGAGTATTGAGGTTCAGTGTTGATGAACTAGCTGTATTATGACCTTCGTACAAGGAGTAGCAAACAGAAAAATTGATGCTTTATTTTGAGAGTCAAGCCGAAACATTGCCAAATGAATATCTAATGTTAAGCGGATGAGAAATCGCGCTGCACGTACTATATGCGTAAGATTTCTTGAGCGCTGGATTTACGGTGTAGTGTGGGCAAAGGGGAAGAAAAGAGAGCTAACACACTTTTGTTTCTGCAGTGTGGTCAACCTTGAAAAACAAATTCAGCCAAATTGCGGTTATATAAGCAAAGATATGGGCAGAAGGTATGAGATGTGGCAACAAACAACTGAACTCCGTCCGATATGCTGTATGCTTATATATTTACTGTCATAAAACATATAAAAGCATTAAAAATATTATTACAGCTATAAACACTCACTCGTTTAGTGATTCTTCGATTTCCAAGTCTACTGTGTCACTTTCATTGCATGTATTCTCTAATGCGTTAATAATTTCATTAATTGCATTTTCTATTACATCATCGTTTCTCCAATATTGCATTTCCAGCTCTTGGAACTTCTTAGCGTATCCTTCCCGATCCGTCGCTTCTATAGCAAGTTTCCGCAGATTTGTGTCTCTCGTTAACATTGCGTACTTTGCAAACATTATTTTTGCCCACGCCAGCTCAGTTGCATTCAGATCGCAGTTATACGGAGGTAGACGAAAAATAGTGTGTCCCCTTTCGAGAGTCATAACACTGGTAACATAGTCTTGTTTTTAGATTTGTTGTAAACTGGTTAGCTAATAATTAACCTCAAAATTGCTCAAAATGAAATGGCGTGCGTGTGAAAGCTTAGCATATTAGCCACTAGATGTCACAGTGTGTAGCGCATTTTCTGTTTAAAAGTTGTCATTTGTGTTTACGGAAATAGGCGAAACCTACCGAATGAGGACTTGGGACCCGAACGCTCAAGAAATCTTGCACCTATAGTAAGCAATACTCTAAATTGAGACAGCGATGGCTCACTAACTTTTTTTTTACTACCGTTTAGTTTGAGCTATATTGTGTACACTACAAATACACAGGCTATTGCAGTACATACAGTGTGTGTTTTTAGGTTAAAGTGTGCCGATAGTAATTTCTTAAGTCCATAAAAATATTTCGCTGATATTTTAAATGTCTTTTTTTTTTAAATCTTTTCCCGCCATTCTGTGGTTAAACCGGATTTTCTTTGACTCGGAGAGTTACTGATCCCAGTTGATTTGTGTAAAGGAGATTCTACTGTGTATGTACACATAGGGACTTTTTTTCTCATGGGTTCGAAATATGTATTTCCGATGAAATGATGGATCGAATTTTACGCTGGAAGCAATACTTCTTACAATTACAGGGTACAGAAAGTAAAGCGTTTCTATGTAACTGAAATAAGGTTTGAGTTTTTTAGACATTCGTGTACTCGGCCCTTTCGTAATCCCAGGTATTATACTGGGTATTGTATTTTTAACTTCTAAGCTGACAATAACTTTTCCCAAAATTCTGAACAGAGATGTCGGAACAAAAAGGCTTCCAGGACTGCGTCAACAGCAGTGCGATGCCTCCCACCCCTCTGTAGTGTATGGAACGTGTTGACTTCACGTTCAAGGGGCCAGGAGTTCAAATCTCGCTTAGTGTGAGTTACCTGGATAAGTTGTTTTTTCTTTCCGGATATCCCTTATCATGGTTTAAAGGATATTATGCCTAAAAGTAAGGAAAATAATACAACAAAAATAAATAAAAATACAAAAGCAGCAGGCCAACAGACAGTTGGCATATATTATATCTTTAGACTATTGGACATTGTGAATATGCACCTTTCGTGAACGGCCTTTTTGCCTACATTTATGTTAATCAAGAGGAAGCTTCAGGCAAAAAGCGAGTCGTATAAAATAACCTCCATCGTTTGGCGGTAATATGCTAACCTCTGTTTTTTTTTTTTTACTTAAACGTGCTTAACTTGGCTTCCGTCTAAAACAGGTGAAACTGGTGGTGCTATGTGGTAGATTTACGGCATGTGAAGGAACTTGAAATCTGATAAAGAGGCCTCTGAGCAAAATTCTTAGGTTTAATGTGTGTATGTGTAAATTCGCATTATGATACTATGATAATTATTCAACGCAACATCGTATTTCCTCTACTCTTCCTTCTTCCAATAGAACCTACCTCAGTATTTCCAACCTACCAGTTAATTTTTTACAACTCTGCTCCATTATTCCATTACGGCATAATAATAATAATAATAATAATAATAATAATAATAATAATAATAATAATGATGATGATGATGATGATGATGATGATGATGATGATGATGATGATGATGATGATGATGATGATGATGATGATGATGATGATGATGATGATGATAATAATAATAATAATAATAATAATAATAATAATAATAATAATAATAATAATAATAATAATAATAATAATAATAATAATAATAATAATAATAATAATAATAATAATAATAATAATAATAATAAATTAAATAAATAAATAAAGGGACACAATAGAGGAACCTAATTAGGTAAAATGGCTATTTGGTAAAAAAGTATTAGTAAACTCAATTTTGGAAGAACGGATTAGATAAAGATGGCCTGGAAATAAATAGTAATCCTGAAATTTACATTTTGCATTCTTTTTTTGCAACTGGCATACTCATAGAGTACACAAACATCAAGATAACCGACCAAAACTACTGCTCTAGACTAGTGTCGAATCTGTAATTTAGAAGTCAGACATATTTTGTTGATGGAGACTAACAGTGGGCGGATGCACTTCATCTTATCAGATGCCCCAGTACCCTCCATCTCTGACGTAACAAGCACATGTTTACTACACAAGCAACGCCTTGTGTTAACATCAAAAGAAACCCCCGCGTAGTTATTTTTAATTTCATGCACAATTCTCCAGCGACTATGCAGAACTCTTTCCACACTGTCGATCGGACTTCGTAATTATTTCCACATCGCAATGCAAATATGAATCCGTGAACGTCTGCTGACAGTTTTTTAATTGTTGTTCCTTAACCCACCGTTAACTGCAATGAAACGGTATTTAACCTTTGGAACGTACTGCCTATCGAATATTGTGCCAACTCGTATACACTCTTTTATTTGGGGAGTTGAGACCACACCCACACATAGACCACTCACATATAACTCATACTTCCAGTATGGAGAGGATAGATTAGAGAAAAATTCTCAACCTATAGTCGGGAATCGAACCCTGTACCCGCCTCCATCTAGTAGAAATTGATTCATATCTAACATTAGTCAGAAACAACACAATATCTTCCCCCTCGTGGAGTGAATCATGTGATAAGAGCTGGTTTCGCTTTACTTTTGTGTACACCTTATTTGCGATGTCAGACTAAATTGTTAAACGCACTTTACGACATGGCTTACGTTACGGCTTTATGCGTGTGAACTTTTATATTTCGATTTATAATTATTACTTGCTCAACCTAAGGAGATAGTATTGTACTACCAAAAAATTCAATTCTGGCATTTCAAAATAAATAAATGTTTTGAAGTCACTTGGATCCAAACACATTTAAGAAGAGAAAGTTTTCTTATATCTTTATGTATGTTACGTAACTCAGTAATAAGCGTAGGATGAATTTTATACTGGTATTTAAGATGGGTGCATTTCAAGTATCTCATAGACGATTAAGAAAATCATCCCATGTCAAATTAATCTTTAAAAGGAGACATGTTCATTGTCTTTATTTTCTAAAATGTTACTCTAATGGTTTGATTAAAATGTAGTTTAAAGATTGAGAAATAACTTACAAGCATGTCTTAAATTTTCTATGAATCTTGTTGTCTTGTTCTCTGTAATTGCATTATTTTTGTAGAACTGTTGCATATATAGTAAACAATAACAGATGGGCCAGAACGTATTATAGGAAAGGTGTAGAGCTACTAAAATAGTAGCTCAAATACTTTTGAGCCGCCGTTTTCGAAATATTCCTTGTAACTTTACACCCTGTCCAAATGTGGATAGGTTACCTAAGAATATACCGAAAGTTTGTGTTTTCTTTGACCACCTCATTCTTTCCATCTACTAGCTTAGGTAATGAAATGAAATGTGTAGTGTTTAACGCCCGCTTTTACTACATACGGTACCGCAGGCGGTGACACTGATGGTGCATGAGATGAAGATGGAGCACCGGTGGAATGAGATGGCAGGAGAAACCGGAGGTCCCGGAGAAAACCCGCCCCAGCGCCGTGTTGTCCATCACAAATCTCACTTTGCGGTCGCCTGGGATCGAACCCGGGCCGCCTTGGTGAGAGCCAAGCGGTCTAACCACTGTGCCACGGCGCGGCCTAGCTTAGGGAATGCTTATGGATAAAGAAAAATACAGCGCTCCATTCGAGAATGGAAGCCCCGACCACTGGGTTGAGAAGGCATAATTCTGACCCTATGACCACAGAAGCAGTCCTCTGCATGTTGTGTAGAACTCATTCCTAGGTCAAGGTGTATCGTGAATAGCGCAACCGGGATAGAAAAATGATTATATATGATATACTCCTATTATGTATAAGTTAAAATTATAGTATCAATGTGATCAATAAAAATTAAATCTAGAGAAGGAGACACTTGCGGTGTCGTTCCTTACTTCCCTCCTTCATTACGTATGTTGCAGATAGTCGGACTTTACGGCGACACAGTGCTAAGAAAATAGAAGTGTCCTGGAAGGAAGGCAAACCGAAGAACAAAAGGGGAATGGGTTAAACCTCGTGTCTCCTCCATTATCACACTTGGTCTAAAACAAGTATTGAATTTCAAATATTTAGGATGTGTTATTAACTTCAAATTAGAAAGGTATATTGCTTATAAAGTAAAACAAAATTCCAGGCACTTTCCGAAACTTTACAAAGAATGTTTTTTAGGAACCTTTAAGAAATGAAACAAATATAAAATTGATGGAAATAATCCGGGGAAACATACAAGTCAGTTGGAGAATTTAATGTCATGTCAGTATGTTGGCCATGGTAGCTAATGGTTTAGAGCAACCGGACGGAGACCGGGAGATCCGTGGTTCAAATCCCGGCTATGGCATTGAATTTTTCAGTCTGACTCTACTCATCCAAAAATAAAATTCTAGCAGAGGTACGGCAATCCTCACAGTATTGCGAAACTTGGGTTCCAGTGATAAAAGAAAAGGATGAAATTCAAATGACGGAGGTGAGGCGTTTCAGGCAAATGATGGATTGCACCAAACACAATTGTGTTTGTGGATTAAACACAAAATATGAGAGAGAAATTAAATGCATGTTTCTAATGAACCATAGTGAAAGTGGATTGACTGCATGAGCATAATGAAATTGGTATTACTACCGGGGAACTCCAAACTAAAGACGAAATGTCTCACGTTCTAGGAAGCGTTTTGTGAAACCTAAACGGACAATGGCTTCCATATTTAGTGATGATGGTGAATAAGAATTTATATATGAATTATTTTAAACCTACGGAAGCAAGATATTTGGAAATAAAGCGTTACGAATATCCAAGCTTTTGAAAAAGGCTTGATATTTACAACTAACAAAGAAGTATCTACTGTTTCCAACGGCCTTGCCGGCTGAAGTACTAATTCTCGCAGATCGAAATGCGATGATACAATCATATCGAAGCTAACAAATGAAGGTTACCCACTACATATGTACATAATGGGTGTGTTTATTTTTACTTACCTTTTATATTGCTCGTCATAACATAGCCGGTGGAAGTACAGTGAATACTGTGAATACAGAATATACTGGTTGTCGCTGTCGTGGGTTTGTTTAATCGAGGATCTATATTAATAGCCTATAGTATTAACGTCATCGACACATGTTTCCCTTCAAGATAGGAAGAACACGCGTCTGAGTGTCATCTCTGTTCGTTTCCTGGTTTATGAGCTTGTGAATGGCAGATGACCTTTTAATGGAGGTGCTGACTTCTTAACCTTCAGGATTTCCAGTAGACCTTGGAATCTAGCTCAAAAGACGCAAAATAAGAGCTTACAATTGCGAAATATTAACCTGTGTGTTAACTAAAATTCGAGTACGAGTTGTTACAGATGGCCAGCAGATGGACCATTTCACAGTGCAAGATTTTTGCATGATGATCTCATATCGGGGATAAAGTAATAATGCAATCTTTTCCCTTGCCATTATTTGACAGAAGAATCTGTTTTTCAATAGTACAATTCTATAATGTATGCATAAGTCGGAAGCACTAGCATTTAAATTTCAAATTCTGGAATAGAAACGTAGCAAATATAGTAAATGCTAGAACCAGACGAAAAACTCGGTGCTATATCAGGAATCTGAATTAGTGATCTCCGACCGCTCTAATCAACTAAGCTGCCATAGCAACATGCCGACATGACACTACGTTCTCTGACTCACTCTTGTCTCTGTAAACCACAAGGAGCTCTCAAGTAGATTTTCAGATAAAAAGTCTACCCTATAATCTTCGTAAAAGTTAAAACCATATGGTGGCGGGCCGTACTGCAGACATCAGCGAATCCTAAGCTTGCCCCTCCTATCAGCGCTGCCGAATGTGGTACACGTATCTCACGCGCCTGAACTGAGAACACTGTCTAATTAATTACGCTCGGATAAATATTTGAAAATGACAGATGCCTATCTCATAATAACAAAGAATATTATTTTCTGATCATGGCCGTACAAAAATTCTGTCTCTACAATACTTGGAACGCGAACGATGCACATTTTATCTTTCACATGGTTATGGTTATCCACCCATTCAACACAGATAAGCCTGAAAAACAACATCCCTTTCTCACAGCACTTATCTCAAGCATAAGTAAACAGTGCACCTACTGCAGTCTGAAAAGGACTGAGTTAATGGCCAGTTCATTTTTAGAGTAGTGGTTTGTTATTTTGTTAAAGTAAATGGCACCGTTAAGTCGTGTGTCGAACTCGAGCTGAAATATTGTTTATATTACATTCAATTATTATTATACCACATCTTTTCTTCAGTGCTTGTGATCCAAGTGCGTGAACATGTCCCTCGAAGCTGGAACAAGTGATTTTTCGATCAACAAACGTGAAGTGATTCATTCTCAGTACAGAAAAATGATATTTGATATGAAGACGTTTTTACGAAAATTCTCCAATCCAGAATATAGGGAGACTGTACATTTTTCAAAACCCAGTACTTAATAGATTTTTTAAAAAATCCAGCAATTAACTGTAGAAGCTTGTCGTGTAGGTAGTGTACACACAGTGAGCTGCAGTCACTGTAATTTGCAATTTTTTTTCTTGATACAAAAACTTATTTGTTACATTTACTCCATATCACACTATGCAAAAAATATTTAGGAGTTACTGAATTGAAAACCGTGCCTGCAGTTCCACTGTTGTGACGTGTGTCAAGATAAGATTTTGTTTTAGGAATATTTAATATTTGTTTAATTACGGGAAAAATAGGCAGAACCTTTGCTGGCGGGTAAAACGTGCTATGTATATAAACCTCTGCCGGTACACGCACTACGCTTGGCAACAGCGCTCCGCTTGAGCATTGGCCAGCGTTCATATGCCTCTCAAGTTTTGCGAGTGGTATAATGATGTCTTACCATGCTGCAAGCCTTGGCTTCATAATTAACCTCTATTAGGTTAATCAATAATGACACTACCTAACAGCCCGCCTCGGTAGCGTAGATGGTAGGATGTCTGCCTCAGTTCAAGAGATCCCGAGTTCGAATCTCGGTCAGGGTGAGTTACCTGGATAAGGTTTTTCCGGGGGTTTTCCTTATCCTTACGGACGAATGTCGGGTGGCTCTAAGCTCTATGGACCCTGGACACATTTGAGCATCATTTCGCTCATTTCATTCACCATCCAATATGACAAGTTGGAGCACGTTAAAAAAAAAAAAAAAAAAAAAAAAAAAAAACAACTACCTAACATGAAATTGACCTCCGCGAAGATGATAGATATTTTAGTCCATTTTCACACTTAGTTGAGAAAATGTTTAAAATGACATCGCACCACAATTTTTACATATTATATACAACATGAAAACGAGTTTGCGTGTTATCTATAACATGTATCATTAGGTTGGCTACCCTTTTCCCGCACAATTTGTTACATACTTACAAAATGTAATGGTGAAAACGTTTATTACTTATACCATCTAACCAAGTCTTTGTTGACGATTTATACCAGCACACGCCAATCTTTACTTCTAGAGGTAGACATCAAAAGAAGAAATCTCAGATAAGAGACCACTAGCCGGATGTTGCCATTTACTATCTGGGTGGGGTTGCTGGCTATCCATTTATAATAGGCATTTTACCAGTAAAGCGAATCATCACGCAGTCTCTTTGTTGAGAGCAGTGTAGTAGAATGTAAAGTTTTTTTTTTTTTTTCACTTGTAATTGTTTTTAGTAGAGCAATGCAAAGGAATAGTTCCCACTGGAAATGCGAGAAATAATCCGAACAATTTTTATTATCCTTGCGTTTTACACTGCTTCCCTTAAAATCAGAGAAAAACTTTAAACAATATTAAACGCATTCTTTATACTTCGGTAATCAACATTTTAACCAGGGAAAACAGTGCTAACCTCATCAATGTTGTATCACCTGTACAGCAAATCTTAGATGGTGTTTACACGGTCAACTAAAAGCGTTGCCATTTGATGCTCTATAGTGTAGAGTGAATCACACATCGTATTAATATGCATTACTTCTGCATAATAAATATATCTGACATGTATGGGAAAGTACACACGCTATTCAGTATTCAGGTACCCTTGTATTCAGGTCCTATTCAAGGAATTTGCCGTAGTTCATTATGGACAAAGTAGACTTGAATGATTTGACATGTGACTTGGATTTTTCGAAAGAAGGGTTTAACTTATTGGTTCTACAACAATGAAAATGAATTGCACCTGGTAGAAAAATTACAGTGTTTCGAAATGGACATTAGAAATTTGAAAAGTATCTCCAATGGAAAAGAATAGGTGTTTGTTTCTGTGCATACATCACTGATTTAATGAATGAACTAGGGATTCAGCATAACCCAGATTGTTGATAGATTCGTGTGAAGTTCAGCATAATATTACCACATAATAAGGTAATCAGGATAATTTGTCACTCGGATAATCTTGTACAGATTAAAATAATTTGAACATAGGTACTCTCTAGCAGCAATTCTAAAAGCATCGAAGTTATCAGTTTTCCTTTAAATATCATTAGAAACAGCGTTTAATATTTTGATGGGTTTCATAATACAACCTTTCTAGAAACATGAAAATTTAGCGCTGTGATGATGAAAGTCACACTTTTGTCTGGTGCTTATTCTATGAATTTCATAGTTTGTTAGGCCGCGCCGTGGCTCAGTGGTTAGACTGCTTGGCTCTCACCAAGGCGGCTCGGGTTTGATCCCAGGCGACCGCAAAGTGAGATTTGTGGTGGACAACACGGCGCTGGGGCGGGTTTTCTCCGGGACCTCCGGTTTCCCCCGCCATCTCATTTCACTGGTGCTCCATCTTCATCTCATGTATCATTAGTGTCACCGCCTGCGGTGCCCTATGTAGTAAAAGCGGGCGTTAAACACTACACATTACATTACATTATCATAGTTTGTTATACGACCCAAATGCATACAGTTGATTAATCGGAAGTTCTAAATAAAAATCTTATTACATAAAAAATGTAGATCTTTCATTAAAGCATACAATGTATGATAAATACTTTTTGTGGCATTAACATTTCCAATATATTTGTTGTATTTATATGAACTTTCAATGGAATTCTTGCGAAGGTATGTATCATATTGTAACCTATATTTTAAAAAAAAATATACCGTTTCAGCCTCGTGTATCTCTTCTGTGCTAAACCAAATAAAAATAAAACATTAAATAATATTAGAATAATATGTAGAATAGATTGTTGGTGTCAGTTGAGAAAGGCCTATGGAGAAACTGGAAGCCAATTGAACTGTGCCATCGAGGCCTTTGAGAGGAATTCCTCCTTGGCCTAATCCGCGGAGATCAGTGGTTCACGATAACCATCATGCGTACGGTACATGGAATATTCATTATCCTAGCGACAGGAGTTGGTTATTGACTATGCACGATAATCCCTTTAAGCTGCGCCGCGCTGCAGTTCGACATGGAAACCTAATCATCGGGTCGCTTTGTTTACCTGCCTCATAAATTATCTTGTCAGATCTACGTTCTCAATTAGCGATTGTAGGTTAGGTACTTGGAATTTACAAAGGATTCGAACACCAATCCTCTAGGTTTGATGCAAGCAGTCAAACGCGTTTCTCTATCCATTAGAGTTTAATAAGAATGACATATCACGCACGGAGAAGTAGGGAAAGTGTTACACTCCAACCAAAATTTTGATATCGAGATTTTGTTTTATACTTATTTCCCTGTGAATAGCAAAATTCAAAAGCAAAATTTTGGATAAAGAGAAAATTTGATTATTTAAAATTAGTATCTTCCAAAGTTGCAGCACGAACGATTTCAAGAAAATTTCCCACTACAAAGTACAGCGTACATAAACAGCTTTTCAATATATATAATTCTTAACGATTGATTACATATCACTTTTGAAGATATTTACGTAAGAAATAATTTGAATTAATGGAATAGTCTCTGAAGTCCTTTTCTTTGGAATTCAGTTTGTAGTAAACGTTAAGAGATACATATTTCACAAAAACATATATAGGTAGAAGTCTTAAACAATAGTATTGCAGTAAATACGCCCTTCTGTAGCGTAGGTGACAGCGTGCCTGCCTTCAAGAGGTACCGAGTTCAAATATCGGTCACGATGAGTTATGTGTTACTGTTTTTTCCGGGAGGTTTCCTTATCCTGAAAGACGAATGTCATCTAACTCTAAGCTCTATGAACCCTGGACTCATTTGAACATCATTTCATTCATCGTCCGATGTGACTTAACGTTGGAGGTTTTTCCTTATTCTGAAATGTCTGCTAACTCTAAGCTCTATGGACCCTGGACTCATTTGAACATCATTTCATTCATCGTCCGATATGACTCAACGTTGGAGGTTTTCCCTTATCCTGAAAGATAAATGTCTGATAAACCTAAGCTCAATAGACTCTGGCCTCTTTTGAACGTCATTTCATTCACCACCCGATATGACGTAACATTGGAGGACGCACATTTAAAAACACGATTAATTGCAGTAAACTTTTTTTGTATCAGGCATTAGTGTCCTTTATTATTGGTTTGGATTTTTCAAACCTTTTCCTTTTACTTTTTCTGTTTCCGTGTATAGTAAGAGTAAGAATAGAATTGTATTCCATCCAAAAATGTGATGTTGAGATTATACCGAATTAAATCCGAAGCCTCCGAATTAAAAAAAAAATGCATATTTAAGGAAAGCGCGCACGTGTGTGATTAGCATAACGGAAAAGCAAAAAGTTGAATAATAATCAAACTTTATATTTAAATTAAGAATTTTCCTAGAAAGATTTTTATGAAAATTCCCCCTATTCCAAACTGCCTTTTATGGGGAGTTTTTTTTAAATATTCAAATTTTTTATCTATTTTAATTAAATTATTATATATTTAGAATATTTATGTGACAAATAAAATGCATCTTGACTTTTGAATTATCTTGCATTTTTCGTATGAGGCCATTCGGAAGAAATGTTTAATTTTGTAAATTTGTAAAAGAAAAACTGATAAAAATATGCTGCAAAAAGTGTAGATATTTATAAAATACACATTTTATTTCAAATAATATTTTCTGCGGCATCGTCGTTTCCAAAATATTCGTTATTATTGCTTTGAATATTTCAGTAGTACCTGTAAGTGCTGTCGCTATTCATTCATTCCTCGTGATGACTTAAAAGGGTACGAGTATGCCATTTTTGTAATAGGTACGTGATTTGTAAGTTAATAATCGTTAACACTTATTTGGTTGTGTAAGCTAAATTTACAATTCATTTATCAGTTGCCATGGCAACTAGGATGAAACAGGTCATTAATACTTACGGTTCTAGTTTTCAATACTTACGATACCAGTAGGAAGTGGCGTAACACCCAACGTATAATACTTAACGTACCAATAGGAAATGACGTAATACCCAAGAGAATAGTAGCAGATTTATTATTGCTTTTTACGGTGTTTCCAAGTGTTGCAAAAAGTAATTGGCTAACCACAAACTGTAAAATGCATACCAGATCTCTAATGCATTCTCGACCTGATAAGCATCACTTACGGCTCTTTGTACGCAATAAACTATTTAAGTCCAGATATAGCGACCTGCTTTTTAAGGTTTTCCATATTCCCTCTTCTAGCTACAACGAAATATGTAGTGAAATAATGTATACAAAAGTTTGACTCGATTAACGTGAAGTAGAAAATACACTTTTGTAACAACAGCTTATAAAAGAATGGTTTGCGAAAATCATATTGGTATTACATATGTTTATTACTTTTTTTTTTTTTTTTTTTTTTTTTTTGGAAAACTTTAGTCTTTGTCTCCGGTGAAATCTTTATATCGAATAGATCTTCATTAGGTAACAGATACAGAAAGTAAAAATAGAAAGATTTAACTAAGAACAAAGCTGGTGGGGAAATAAGGGAGAGATGGGAATGACTTATATAAAAGAGGAGCAGAAGCAAACGTAAAAAGGGAGAGCAGCTGCTGGTTTATGTTTACTTTATGAAACTGCTCATTACATGCAAGTAGTGTAAGTCATGTAATTGTTTTTATTGTGGAGTGATTTACGAGGAAACAGTCTCACAGACATTCCTTACACTTGTACAAACTAACTGTGAATGTGATGGTATTTCTCTTTTTTTTCTTCTTTCTTCTCTGCTTTGTTCTTATCGCATCTCGTATTTCTTGGCTGTTTTCTTTTTCCTTTTCTTTCCCCTCCTAGGTTTAAACTCTCACGGTTGCGCTCACTAGTGTTGATTCTGGATTCTCTTCAGGCCTCTAAGGGGTAGAGGCAGAGAATGACTAGTCGGAAGTCATTAAACATATTTTATATGTAGTAGGCACGTTAACTTTTCATATGATATTATTTTTGGGCGTAACTTGGGACCGTTTTGTGAAGCAAAAGAATTGAAAGTCACGTAATAAAACGGCAAAAATAGTAATTTATTATGTAAGAGATTAAAATAGTATTATACGCAACCCTGTCTTTATAAACACGCTGCTATATTCACTATAGTGCGTAATGTCTCAGTATAGTACGCTGCCACAATAGCAATTACATATTTCTTCTATCAGCGACGTCATACCAGTAGGTACTCTCACGTTCAATAGGTCTTGAGTTCGAATCTCGGTCAGGGTGAGTCACCTGGATAATGTTTATCCTGGGTTTTCCCTTATCCTAAAAGACAAATGTCATGTAACTCTAAGCTCCATGGATCCTGGACTCATTTGAGCATCATTTCACCCATGCCATTCATCGTCCGATATGACTTAAGGACAGAGGGACGTGGGGAAAGCACAATGCCTACGTTTAACTACACACTTTTGAAAAATCAAAACTCATGGGTTTGTTTTGTAACAGGGCAATGAAATTCATACCATCTAACAAGCAACTATTTCTTCATATGTTGATAAAGCAAAACATGTAATATAAATTTATAAATTTTCTCTGATGTTTTCTAAGATGACGTCAACAAACGAAATTTTCTAAACACATGTTATTATTTAGTTACACATAACCGCCATAATTGTTTTCACAAAGAATCCAACTTTTTAGGAGAAATAAAGTACTCAGTGATGCATAAAATGACCGTGTTAGAATTTTTATATAGTGACGTATATAGACAAAAAATGTTGAATTTGATACCATTATTTTTTCCCTTAAAATGCACAGATTTTAAATTTTTAAAAATTCAAAATATTTTACCTGAAAATATTTTTGCGGTCGTTTTATTAAACATATGGTTTGTGACACTACAAAAAGTTTCAGACCTCTAACATAAGTAGTTTCTGAGAAATGTGTACCCAAACATGTAAAATTGCAACTTGTGGGAAAATACAAAAAACTAAAACATCAGGTTTTTCAGCTAACTCACCAAAAGTTACAACATTCCTGCACCATAATCCTGTATTTTTCTACACGAGTTTGGATAACAATGATAGCTCTACAGTTACAAAACTCTTCTGAGCTCCACTGTTATCTACGCAAAAGCTGTTGTCCTCATCTGGTTGAATGTGAGACAATTTTTGTTCTAGAAGCTGAAAATTTACTGCAACTAGGAAGTTTAGATACACTTTCAAGGTCACTTTTTTGTATTTTTACGACAAAATACTGCCTTTCTCCAACCAAAACGCTTTACTCTACGCATATTTATAGCAAAGCTTCAAATCACCTTGAATAAATAACACTCAAGTCGATAATTTGAACTGTAAACAAAACTGCAATTATAATCCACATGTACTTCAAATGTAAACAATTCGCCATATTGTGAGAGCCTTCTGCAAATACACATGCGGCCACATCTGCAGCAGAGATACCAACAACAAGCACGAAATTTACTACATAGCTCTGCTGCCACAAATCACAAAGTTATAACAATTTTAATTTCAATGGTTATGTATATTGTGACTTTGTGGGTTCGTGAAATAAAAAGTCCAATTACACCACTCAACAATGTTCTTTATTTCCACCGACTTACAGTTTAACACTTGCCAATTACACAAAATTACTTGCTGCACACAATTACAATTTACCCGTTCGTCCGTTACAACTTCACTTGTAGTCGCGATTACATAAGCTCCGGTACACATTCACAGTTCGTACAGTCTTCCGTTGCACAACATTTCGTTCATTAACACGTCACCGACTAACACTGCCTTCTTACACCAAGAACTGTCCTCACTCACACACACTAACCAACTGATTGACCAACTCAACCAACAACTGACTGACTCCGTCTGTCTGTAACCCTCTTTATAGGAATATCGCCGGTTTCTAGTGACCAGGAGAATGTTCCAGACTCCGTAATTTCTGGAACCAGGTGGGCAGAAACAGACGCACAATTATGTTTCTTTCCGACCACTGGCTGTCACCACTATAAGACAAACGAGGGAAGGGCGTGGCTAACCGAGCCTCCCCTGTCTTCCGTTGCCAGCTGCTCACAGGGTGTTTCAGCGCTCCGTCACACTGCTCCCTCCTCAAAGCTGTTCGTCTCGAACAGCCCCATCGTAGCGTGCGAGGCGGTCCAGGTGTACCACCAGCATCTGCCCGAAGTCTGAGCCAGAAGTAGCGCTGCCGTAGTTTGTGAATCATTCGGTTCGCTCCCAGGTGTCCTCCTGAAGTACCGGCGTGCACTTCCTCCAAGACTTCCGGGACCTTGCTCCGGGGAAGTACCAACTGTCCTCTCCGCGCCTTCCCATCGGGTGACTCCCATACCCGGAACAGCACGCCCTCTCTGGTCTTCAACGAGTCCCATTGGGCCCAGTGCGACTTGTAGGTGGCGCTCCTCGGTGCGATGTCCTCCCAGGTTGGCCTCGTCCCTGCGTCCACTTCCCTCAAGAGTGGCCCCAAGTCTGCGTCCGCCAGCTGCTCCCTCCTCAGGCCTGCGCTATCCCAGCCTTCAGCAGGCGCTGCCACAACTTCTCGGACTGCTGCGGCACGCTCCTTCTCTTCCACTCTTGTGCGCTCATGGCCGTCCTGGATCTGCGGTAGGACACCTCCAATGCAATGGTCGCTAGCGTCGGTGTCCACAATGAAGGCGCCACCCGGTTGTGGGAAACCCAAAATTGAAGCACTGCACAGGGTCCCCTTCGGGTGCTGGAAAGCGTCTTCGACGTCCTCCGTCCACACATAAGGCCGGTTTTCCTCCGTCAGGCGGGTGAGGGGTTTTGCGATGTTGTCGGCCTTTTCCTCTAAATCGTTAAGGCGGTCGTCTACTTGACCCTTCCGCTTGCCCAGATTCGTGACGTCATCCCTCACGCCGGCCAACCGTTCCTCAAACTTGGCGGCGAGAGCCTCGTTCGCCACCTTCATTTCGGTAGCCAGACGGTCATTCGCTGCTCTCATTTCCGTGGTTAACTCGGCCTTAATTTGTTCCGTCTTCTCGGTGATGTTGTTGTTTGCCGTCTTCATTTGTTTCAGTTCCGCGGCCAGGTTGTCATTTATAGTCTCCAGCTTCGCGGCCAGGCTGTTCTTTGCCGCTTCTGTTTTTGCAGCGAGGTTTTCAGTTGCCGTCTTCATTTCTTCCAGCTTTGCGGTCAGGTTGTTATTTGTAGTCTCCAGTTTCGCGGCCAGGCTGTTATTTGCCGCTTCCGTTTTTGTTGTTAGTTCGGCCTTCATTTCTTCCATCTTCTTAATGATGTTGCCGTTGGCCGTCTTCATTTGTTTCAGTTCCGCTAAAATCTTTTCTAATGCTGCCTCCATCGTTGTAATGTTCGGTGATGTTGTTATCCCACTTCTGACACCAGTGTGACTTTGTGGGTTCGTGAAATAAAAAGTCCAATTACACCACTCAACAATGTTCTTTATTTCCACCGACTTACAGTTTAACACTTGCCAATTACACAAAATTACTTGCTGCACACAATTACAATTTACCCGTTCGTCCGTTACAACTTCACTTGTAGTCGCGATTACATAAGCTCCGGTACACATTCACAGTTCGTACAGTCTTCCGTTGCACAACCCTTTCGTTCATTAACACGTCACCGACTAACACTGCCTTCTTACACCAAGAACTGTCCTCACTCACACACACTAACCAACTGATTGACCAACTCAACCAACAACTGACTGACTCCGTCTGTCTGTAACCCTCTTTATAGGAATATCGCCGATTTCTAGTGACCAGGAGAATGTTCCAGACTCCGTAATTTCTGGAACCAGGTGGGCAGAAACAGACGCACAATTATGTTTCTTTCCGACCACTGGCTGTCACCACTATAAGACAAACGAGGGAAGGGCGTGGCTAACCGAGCCTCCCCTGTCTTCCGTTGCCAGCTGCTCACAGGGTGTTTCAGCGCTCCGTCACAATATGTATTTAAAAGGGGGCGTGGACATGGTGACGCCGTATTTAAATCACCATTTAAAGGGCTTAAATATTAGGAATACCTATAATGCAATATATCATTGGATTCGTAAAATCTTGCAGATTTTTATAAGACATAAAACAAAAATTCGATTTTTTGAGGCATTCACATGTCCCACTGTCGTTAACGTTGAGGGCGTAAATTACAAAAAAAAAAAAAAAAAAAAAAAAAAAAAAAAAAAAAAAAAAAAAAAAAAAAAAGTTACCAGTACTCCACACTACGTTGCCGCGACTGTAAACCGGTGAAACAATTTTTTGATACAACGAAGATACAGAAACCTTCTCACATTATTAAATAAAGAATAAATAAGATCTGAATCATGTACCATGCTGTACTTGTGGTTGCATGGTTTAGTTCTCTCCTACGAAGTGAATGCATATAAGTGGCTGTCTTGCTTATCGGTCCAATACTGCAGATAATAACAAATGCAGGAAGAAAAGCTAACTTCTCATTCACCAACAAATGAAAATGCTCTCACTTAAGTCAATAATGAACCATTTCATGATATACCTATTTCTTAAAAATTCATGAATGTTCTATCCAACTCGTACATAACATAATACTCTGATAACTGTACTCGCTGCCACTCTTGCCGTAATAATCAAGATTATCCATTAATCTTGTGTGATATACAATACTCTACCTGCCATTAATTATTTTAATTGAGCATGCAGATTTATCGTTATGGATGGGATCATGGTAGCATCAATGCTGGTTGTGATGACGATAATGAAATTGATTTGTGTAAGTGTAGATTGAAGTGTATACGGAAAAGAGGGGGTATTTATTCCTGAAGACATTCTAATGAATGCTCAAGAGTGCATTGAATTCATTGATCCCTCAAAAATCTGACTTTGTACTAATAAAGAATAGAAGTCAGGAAGTTAAAAACAATTTTTTCCCTGCATTTCTGTAGCCTCTTATTATTATGGTCATATGGCCACTCAGTCATTTGATTGAAACATTTTGATGGTGTTTCTACTCGAACCTTTCTTAGTTTCTGTAGTTTTTCATGGTTTACATCTTACAAGGGAACTATCACTGTATTCGCTTGAGAGTTTGATGACATCATCTGTGCTCTATGTGGAGCACGTGGGCCAAAAATCTTTTGCGGAGTAGAACAGCAATGCCCAAAACTGAAGCCTGAAAAGTGCAGCTAGCGACCACTTGCAAGTAGCTGCTGGACATCCTTCGTGAGCTCTGCCGGCACTGCTTACGTATGCCTATGTGTAGACCGCAGCCCACAAGGGTAAACAATCCCTCCCGTACAATTCTGTGTTATTAAGCCTATATGTTACTACGTATTCTGGTTTCATTTTCGGGTACTTCCAGCATTTTTGGTACACAGGCTCCACATAGATCAGAGATAATGCCACCAAATTCTCAAAGGAATATAGGTAAGAGCATAGCCATAGTTCTCCGCTCTTTTCATAAGCAGTGAAGTGAGCTATTGTACTTGCCTATTTCCCTTGCAAGACTGTGTTGCACTGTCTACCGGCAGCTTATGTCCTTTTTCTGAAGGGGAGAAATTGCAACTTGGTTTATGGCGCAGGACACGGTTTACAGTTCTGAATGTTTGCATTAAATAAACAATCAATTAAGCGTTTACTTTTCGTGTCCCAATATTTATGCTGCGTATGTACCTACTGGAGCTAGAGGAGTAAGAGATGGAGAGAAGAAACTCAGGGCGAACAGTTCGAGGTGGCAGGTTGGGATACAGGCGGGGTCCTTAACATTTTCAGGTTGAGTATCCAGCGCCATTGGGAATACCCACGAGACTCCCTCCACAAGGAGAAGAGGTCTCGCTCAGAGTTTACCACACACAAGAAGTCAGGACTGAATTCTACCTCGCCAAGCCATTCTTTCACCAAATCGTATGATCATGTAACATGACATACTCGCCGAGGTCTACTTCCCATAAGCCCCAGCCCCGTAGGACCGGGAACCCGGGCCTCATCTGTTATTTCCATTAGGACAGCACTTGTTTTATAAGCTGCCCCCCCCCCCGTCTGCCTTACGGCAAACAGGACGGATGTGGATACGCCACATACGCGCCAGTCCTTAATGAACCAGCTACCAAATAACCTTGGTAGGGCCGCCAGTGTCTAGCTCACCAGCTACTAGCTCTGCAGGCTAGTCCCCGGGACTTATAGGACAACCCTCTGCCCCCTCCGGGCGGCCCTGGCGACCTGGCCGGAGGTACCCAATTGCCCGTGGGTGACGGGAACCAACTGCCCCCTCGAGACCAACCCAATCCGAACAACTCCCATGCGGGAGGGGCTCGTTATGTTCGGCCCGAGGTTCCTCTAGTAACGTCAGAGGTACCACGAGTGCTAGGGGTCCGTAGCGCCCGCACTTTGGCAGCTAAAAGGGACGGATCCCTTCCCCTACGGGGCATGTAACATGACAGGAAAATTCACAGCATTTACATTTTTTTTTAGGGCCGGCCCCACACCCGCCGCCCCCGGTGACGATCGTCCGGCATGCGATGCCGTGCGCTACAGCGCCTCCCTTATGCTGTTAGTATCTAACATGCTTGGAGAGTTATTGTGTTATTGAGTAGGTTAGTCGGGTCCCGTATTAGCACCCCGGTTAGTTCCGTAATGTAAGATGCTGACATGCAATGCATGCGAGCGCGTCAAAGGATTCGTTCCCGGGCTGTAGCCATGAGCAAGTCCTGAGTACAGCCAGGGGGAGTGGAGGTGTTCATGGATGGGGAATGTGGTGTAGTTGTTAGTGTTGGCTACGTGCAATATTTACGTGCTTATCTAATATTTACGCTGGAATATCATGCAAAGTTTTGAGTAGTGGAACGGTGGGAGCGGTAATTGTCTATACTATACTTGGATCCCTCGATACTACCTTAGCAATTGCCTACCTACCTGGGAAAACCGCGAAGAAAACAAAAATGAAAGTCCAACGAGAATCGAAGAAACAGTGAGAAGGTGGTCGAGGTCGATAAAGCAAAGCATCGTGAACGGGAGGTCTGCGGTTAAAATCCCGCCAAGGTTATCCCTGACATTTTTTTTTTCAAATGCTTCCCAAATTTTGTTTCTCAATAATTATTTCACGTCTCATCAGCATCAGTGTCCACCATATGTGTTAAGACCGGATATTAAACGTTACTAGGAGTCCGAACCTACCGAATGAAAGCTTCACACCTTACTGCTGAGCCATTTTCCTCACCAGATCCACAGGCTTTCAGAAGTGCCCACTGTTTGTGAAAGTAAAGCCCCAGCAGATACACAGAAGCCTGGGCATTCCCAGCCGTAACATAATACGTCCACTTACTTCCTTGTGAGAGATTTTTCGCCAACAGAAACCAGACCAACTATAGGATGTTTTTGCTTTTTTGTAGCAACCCAAAAAAGAAATGCTAGGCGGAGAGTTGTGTTTTGTACATTGTTCTGGCGCCAGCTGCCAAGCGGAATGTTTACGAAGCTACAAAATGCAAAGTAAACTTAGTTAATTTATGTTTTGCTTTCTGCCAGTTGACTCCAGTTAAGAGACTGAGGAACTGAACTACTTGTCCCTCTTGAGATTATACTTTTATACGTTACTATGTCTGGTGACGCTTCGAAGAACTGACGCCTGTAGCCAGCCAATAACGAAATGAGTCATGCCCTGTGTGCTTGCTAACCCGCCCAGTTTTCTTCTTTTTCACCAGTGCATTCCTCTTTCGCGCACATATTTCTGGAGTTTTCACAGTAATTTCAGTGCCAACATTTTCTAGTCGCTAGGGAAAATGCTAATAGAGAAGTTCAAACATACATATGCACCTACATTATTTAAAATGATTGCAATAACAACATGCGAGGGCGGCCCAATAAACACACCCGTGTTAGGAATGAAGACGCCAGTTTTTTCAAACACAAATTATTTATTTCTCAATATAGTCCCCTTTTAGGGATATACTCTTCTCCCAGCCCTACTCCTATTTTAACCCCTCCAAGCTCTGCAAAATTCGCCTCTGCCTCCATGATGAACTCATTTGATCTAAGGTTTGTTCCTGCGAGCCATTTCTTCCTGTTTGGGAACAGGAGAATATCGGGGGTGTGGCAGTAATTCATAACGCAATTCATGCAGTTTGGCGGCGGTAACTCCGGATGAATGTGTTGGGGTATTACCGTGGTGTGTGCAGTGTGTGTAGTGTTTAACGCCCGCTTTTACTACATACGACACCGCATACGACATGAGATGAAGATGGAGCATCGGTGGAATAAGATGGCGGGGGAAACCGGAGATCCCGGGGAAAACCCGCCCCAGCGTCGTGTTGTCCACGACAAATCTCACTTTGCAGTCGCCTGGGATTGAACCCGGGCCGCCTTGGTGAGAGCCAAGCGGTCTAACCACTGAGCCACGGCGCGGCCGTATTACTGTGGTGAAACCGAACTTTCTTCTTTACCAAATGGGGCCGTGTCTCCTCTAACTTCTTGTCGAATTGGGCGAATAACTCACTGTAGTATGCTCCAGTAATAGTTATTCCTTTTTCGAAGAAGTCAGTGAGTATGACACTTTTCGTATCCCCCCCCCCCCAAAAAAAATCGTCGCCGTCAGTTTTCCGGCCATTTTTGAGGAGATACTGCGGAAGCAACCCATTGTTTTGATTGTTACTAGGTTTCCGGAGTATAATGATGAATCTCAGTGACAACTCGACGCAAAAAGTCCTTCGGATCTCGCTTAAACAGCTTCGAAGCTGAAAGCCGCACCCGCTTGATGTTCACTGTGAGCAAACGAGGCACCCATCGGACTGACAGTTTCCTCATCAACTTATCATGCAAAATATGAATTGCCGTTCCCGTCGATACGCCTATGGCCTCTGCCACTTCGCGAAATTTCGTTCGACGGTTAGCGAGAATCATATTGTGAACTTTTTCAACGACTTCTTCGGTAACCTTCCTGGGCGATCCTCGTCAAAAAGGGATGTTCGACCACGTTTAAATTCATTATACCAATGTCTGTTGTCACAGAAGCCGAAAGGTCTTCGTAAGCAGCATCCAACTTCGCTTTTATCTCCTCGCAAGTTTTCCTATCTAAAAGTGAAAAGAGAATCACTGAACGATACTGCACTTTTTCGTTTTAGCAAAAACACGTTGAACTACTTATTGGAATGATGCAAAATCCAAACTAACCTATGAGTCAGCACCAAATTTGGTTTAACAACGTGTAACAAATGACAGTACATGATGATAACCAAACTTCTTTTAACAACAACATATATTTTGAAACACGGGTACTTATTGAACTGCCGTGTATATATTCCACTATGAAATATGATACTTCCATTTATCTTTCTATGTGTAACAAGAAACTTGTTTGCCCTTAGCCTACAACAACTAAATTAGAAAATTCTGTACTGTGAGTCCCACATAACCCCCAACACTTAAACTTTGTACATATAAACAAATGTTTTGAAATATATAACACACTGTAATTATAAAGAAGAAAAAGTGCACCTCTGCCTGTGCCAAGTTTAGTTTATTACTTTTAATTACACACGTATAAATAATCAGTAAAGCAGCTGCGCTATGGTTTAATTATTATCGATTTGGCTGGGTGCCGAATTATAGCAATATAGCTTTATAAATTATGCATTGCCTCTCCATTGATATTCAACGTGTTCTGTCTTCTAGATTTGTGATGTAACTTCTGACGCAGTAAATTGACAATAATGCCAACGCATTTTAAACCGCTGTATTTGACTAAGGTAAAGACTCGATGCACTAAATTGTCATTTGTTATACCTACCACAGACTAACATTGTATGAATACGCGAGAGGTATTATTAAATGTATCGACTTACACTGACACAAAGAAGATTTATCTTTACTTAACATTCTAGAAGCTAAATGAATGGAGAGAAAATTGCCATTTTTATTATGCAAAAAAGAACAAGCGATATTGCAGTTTAGGCGTTTTGGAATTATTCCAGATCTTTTTAACTGTTCTTATTACATATTTACATCAAGCAGAGTAAGTATTGTATTCCACCCAAAATTCGATACTACGATTTCACCGAAATAATATTTTGACACTTTCTGAATTAAATACGTCTTTTTTTCTCTTACTAAAATGCCTTTTCTTTGGGTTTAGGGCATCTCAAAACATATATTTCCAGTGAAATTTTAATGCTGAGTTTTTGGGTGAAATACAATATACCTCTATGCAGCGATGTCTGTTTTGCATATAAGAGGTTGGATATGGGTTTTTTCCTCATCTTTAGAAGACATCTATTTACCAAGCGGTTAAGTTCAATGGACCCCGGGCTTATTTGAGATATATTTCACTTAGGATTAGGATTACTACGGAGGGGATTCGGCACTGCGAGCAGTCTTGATCTATTGTACCTATGTCCCTAAGTGGGGCATCCCCGGGAGGAAGGATGGGGCGAGAGGAGAGAGGGCGGCCGTACCAAGTACCCACGACAGTGTAGAGGGCAGTTATAGTTAGATGGAAACCTCCCCCGGTAGGCCAGTACAACGGATATCCCCCCCCCCTGCTATGTTTCGGAAGTGGTCTCAGCAGCCGGTTCGGAGATAGGCAACCGACCTACCGAATGAGAAAGTGTTTCACTCAGAGCATATCGTCTTGTCATGCACCGCCGAGACACCCGCCGACACTTATACTTTGAAAGAGACCACCATATGATGTGAAATGATAATGGAGGGAAATGTAGGGAAAGGAAATTCGTGGGATGTAATTAAGCTACCCAGCAGTCGCCTGGCGATCCGGAAAACCCCCCCCGAAAAACCCAAGGTTCAGGTAGGTCTGCCGCGGGAATCGAACCTGGGCCTCCCTAAAGCGGGCCATAGACGAAACCATCTGAGCCATACCACTCGGTTACATTTTGCTTACTATTCTGCAAAGTACGTTCACAACGCAAATTGGTTGTCTCGCCTGATATACAGGAGTGTTTATTTGTATTGGTAATCCAGGATTGTGTAATCAATAGTATATCAATATGTAGTTCATTTGCAGACCGATATTAGTTAATAAGAGTAATATGTTTTCAGGTTGGTTAATAGCTCCATGTAGCGTGGCACACTCAGGTTATGCATATATATTTTGACCAAGTGTGAGGGACAGGTTGTTGTGAAGGATAAAGCAGAGCGGGCAGTCCTCATAAGGAATGTCGAGGTCACTCTTACGAATCTAGTAACAAATGGAGGAATTAGTCGCGGTTCTTATGTACCCAAATATTCATGATTTATCTATAGTTTGCAGTTTCACAGAGAAAGAAGTAAGAAAGGAAGTTTAAATTAATTGTGGCTCTAATGCTTATTCTAGCATTTCCAATACATTCATTACTGATTTTAATGTGTAAGTGGTTTCGATTGTTTTATGCCAAGCTAGTAACCCCAGACTGCCTGGATCAGTAAGTCAGGTATTGAAGTGTGAACGCTTGGAAGCTAACTGGATGTTCTGTGCTGATAGGCATTTTTTATTTCGTGGCGCAGTTACCACTGTGTAGAAAACATCAGGTAGTAAATTAAGTGATGTGTTTCGGATAAAACTATTGGACGAAGTAAGGAAATAAACTGAATTGGACACATTTTAAATTACCAAGTATCAATTTATCCGCATTTACATCCCTAAACACTAAGTAGCAGGAAAGGTAAATTCTAATGTGCAAAATGCAGCCAACTATCCCATATCAAATTCACAACATATTCTTTACACTTTTACTGTTGATAAGTATAAAAAGGATTATCCAATCAATTTTATCGACGATACATGCTGGGCTAGAAATTTTTTTTAAAATTATATAATCCAGTCTAAATAAATGTAAATGTGTTGATACCAAGTCTCACTTTTAGTTGTAGGCTTGGGAAAAGCGTTTGTTTATATCATAAACCAGTTTTTATTGCTAATGAGCTCGTGCAGTAAAAAAAGAGAATCCCACGTTCTCAAGCATATAACATTAGATGACGCATCAACTTAACGATTTTCAAGTTTTTCATATCTGTCGCTTTCTGGTTTTCAGTTATGTAACGTACTATAATGACGATTTCCAATTCGTCGTTGATACTATTTCCAACATAGTTAATAGAACTAACTAGTTACACCTGTTTTCTAGAAAGAAGCAAAAAGGAATCTTTTCCATCTAAAGAATTGTTTTTGGTGGCAATTTTTTATCTTTAAATCGTCTAAACTTGGTATTCATCTGATGTTTTCATTTCTTAGATGTGTTGTTCAAACATAGGTGTGCCCTACTTTTTCTGCCTCTTTTTTTATCTTTTTTTTTATTCAGCCAAGTGCCAACAATTGCTTAGCTACTAGAACTGGAGTAATTATATATACGTTTTATGTAATGCATTGCCATCACAAGTTTATTAGCTGTAGGTACATTGTTTTTAAAGCAGAACTATAAGCAATAATAATTGAATAACAAGTTCTAAAATGCAAAGAGAAATAAAATGACATCGCTTTGGAAATGTGAAGATAGAGCCACTGCAGAACCTACACAATTATTCAGAACTACATAATTTGTGTCGTTTCTATAATGAAAGATAAATGCACAAATTTGTTATTCAATTTAGCATAAGTATAGTTGCTTTGAACCACTTTCTCACGTACTTTCATCAATACTTGCAGAAATTTCAAAGATTGAGTATTTAAATCCTCCTGGTCCGATATGACAGCATTGGAGGAGTAAATTAAAAAAAAAAATCCTGGTTTAATTGGTTTACTTCTAATTAAATATCATTAAATAAATAGTCAAAATCAGAAGTAAAATATAATTTCTTGCTAACTTTTACAATGCATAATATGAAGTGCATCAAGTTTTTGTATCACGAAATGTCGGCACCTGTATTTACAAATATTGCCATATGTAACCATACCGGGTAGCATGTATGTGTGCTATCCTCTTTCCCCTCGACACCCGCTGTGGAAGTCCTGAATGCTTCTGCCAATATATTGAAATGTGCAATAAATTGCTCCTCTAGTTCCTGAGGGTTTAAAGTGGGATCCACATAAACATTCCGGGTTGTATCACTCCACCAGCAAACACGTGTTGACGTTCTCTGCGGTCAGCTGTTTACGTTTGACTTAACACAACCGTCGTAAGAACTTACTAAAGTTACTTACGTACCTTATCTATAGTAGGAGGCACGCTGTTAAAAAAACTAGGCATTTTAAAGGAATAAAACTTTTAAAAGAATCATCCACTAGCCCTAAAATATTAAAAGCTCTTTCCCTTTTCTTTTTAGGGGCTTTTACAGTTCCTGTTTGTTTAATTTCGGTTCTCAAAATGAAACGGTGTTCACAGATACATTGTTACTTCAACGTCAGTTCAGTTGTTTTTCACAGCTGAGGTTCAACGTTGAAAGAGAAGTTAACCACGTTTATTACAACCACCATTTGACCATCTTTAGAGGCATTCCATTCTTTTGTTTCTGCACATTACTCAGAGGAACTGAGCACCTCGCCATAGTGACTTCACGCACGAACACGGGATACTAATAGAAGTGCATCGCTTCACTGTACTGTCGCGCGAGCGCTGGAACACCCTGTGGAAGCAGCTGGGAGCGGGAGACAAGGGAGGTCCGTGTTAGCCACGCCCTCCCCTCGTTTGAATTATAGTGGTGACAGGCAATGGATGGGAGGAAAAACATCAGTGTGCCGTCTGTTTCTGTCCACCTGGTTCTCGATTTTACGGGATCTTTCATCATCTGGAAACGTCGAGAAGACGGCGAGATGCCTATAAAAAGGGCTGCAGCTAGTCAGTCAGTCAGTTAGTGTGTTAGTGAGTGAGGAGACAGTCGCAGTTCTTGGTGTAAGAGTTAGTCAGTGACGTGTGAGCAAAGAAGCGCCGTGTTAATGAACGAGAAGATTGTGCAACGGAAGACTTTACGTAACTGGTATGTGCATCGGAGTTTATGTAATCGCGAGTACAAGTGAAATTGTAACGGACGAACTGGTGAATTGTAATTGTGTGCATTACGTAATTTTGTGTAATTGGCAAGTATTTAACTGTAAGTCGGTGGAAATAAAGAACATTTTTGAGTGGTGAAATTGGACTTTTCATTTCACGAACCCACAAAGTCACAGTACTAAACAACGCGATCGGGCAAGTACCGAGGTATCACGTGACAATAAGTGGAAGTAAAATGTTTAAGTTAATGTTTAAATGTTTTAGAAGTTGAATTACGGTATTCATTCACCCCGTTCATTACTTGAATGTATCATCTAATAAGTGATAATAAGTGCAATGTGGAAACGAACTATTTCTACTCGCTCTTGACTGTTTCGCCGGCTCTGAAAGTTTACGGCGTAATGTTGCATCAGTATACATTTTAAGGCCGGATAGAGCATAGACACGAATTCACAGAGCAGTAATATTGCATTGCAATTTCTTCGTTAGCTTTTTTGCCAGTACACCTCGTTGAGAAATGTATTCTTCTTATAAATAACGCCCAGGAAATAAAATCAAGTTTATTTTAGAATATGCTTTTCTGGTTTTATTTAACTAGTGCCATGGCATAAGGCACTTCCCTTATAGCCATCAAGGTCTGTATTTCAGGTATGCATTGCGTTCTTCTCTGTTCGTAGTGAGTAAGCGGTGGTTCATTAAATATAGTTTAAAACTACAAAGATGTTGAAAGTTAAAATTTTTCAGACGTTAGATTTTTCCAGTTTTCTTAGAAGTTTGCGTTAAATGCTGTGGTAATTAAGTTGTCAAAGAGGTAATTTTACTCCAGAAGTGCAGCTGGGTGCGGTTTGTACCCCGGGGCTACTCGCGGGGCGTGTGATGCATGGCACATATCTACGTCATTAGAGAAAAAGGAATAGTAGTTCAAACTCCTTGACCTTCCCTGTCTCGTCATATTACACATAGTTTTGTTTAGCATATTCATGCGAGTCCTTGGGGAAAACTACCTATAGGTACATAGTTTTTCTTCATTATCGCATTATCATTCTTCGAACATACAGTGATTCCAAATGGTATTCGTTGCCGCTTAGAAACATTATATGAATGCTCTAAAGATTTTAATTGAGAACACCATACATTTAAGACATTTTCATCACAAATGGAATATAGATATTGAATATAGTTCTTGTTAAAACACACAATTCATGACTTTTTTGAGCTGGCTATTTCCGAGAATTCCTTGTAATCTGTTTTACATTTTTCAAATACCTTTCTCAAATAGAAAGTCGTTATTCTTGTTTTATCTTTAAGTCAAGCTAAGAGAACGAAATTTCAAAGCCGTCACATAGCGAGCAACTCAAAAATTGTGATATTTAAAAATTTAAATTTAAATAGCCTTATCTATTTAAACCATGTTAAAGCTGAAGCTGTTTGTTGTCTGCCTCAGTGATGCTGCGCTAATGCGTCTGTTTCGCAATTTAGCAGTGAAACCTATCTCATGGTATGCGTGGGTGTATAATCAAAGTAAAGAAGATGATGAAACGTTTAATAAACAGCATTCACTTTAACCGAGAAGTTGCCAACCAATGGAAACTAATATATAAATATCCAGAGTTAATGTATTTGAATTCTATATCTTGCGATAGCACACAGTTCTAACCTTGAGGCAAGAATGTTCCACCGGCGATCCGAGCACGTGTCCAGGATTCTGCCCGCCCGCCTCAGTAGCGTAGATGGTAGCATGTCTGCCTCACGTTCAAGAGGTCCCGAGTTCGAATCTCGGTCAGGGTGAGTTACCTGGATAAGGTTTTTGCCGGGGTTTTCCCTTATCCTGAAAGACGAATGTCGGGTAGCTCTAAGCTCTATGGACACTGGGCTTATTTGAGCATCATTTCATCCATTCCACTCATCGCCCGATATGACTTAACGTTGGAGGACGTTAATTTAAGGTGGGGGGAAAGGATTCTGCCCAGAATGTGCTACTCAGCTTCAGTATTCTCCTAATAATGTCCCCTTTTGCTGATGACACTAACACCCCCACTGCTAGCTTCTAATACTATGTTGCCCCTTTATTTCTACATTTCTGAAATTTGCTTCTTTCCGACCTAAAGTCTCTACAAATTTTTAAGAAATACTCTCACATATTCCAAGAATTCCAAGCTAGCCTATCATACCTAATTGGCAACTTTGAATAGTGCTCTTACCCTCTCATCGCCTAACCGACCGAACCAATTTTATGAATTTGCCTGAAAATTAGCCGTCGCATATTACCGTACTTAATGCCATCTTGCTCTGGGCCAAAATTACTCATAATTTATTGCCAAACCTACAACCTCTTAATATTTATTACAAAAGCACAAATTATTCATATATCATTTTATTATATGTATTCATTTATTCAACTGCTCCATAATTTCTGTGTCAATGTCTCTATGCCGTGGCAAGTGTGGTGCTGTAATTCGTTAGGATCGAGACCGCCTGGGGTGCCTTTGTCTACTCCATGGATAATTACGATGACACGTAACGTTGATCATATTATCTACATGTGTCAGAGGAATACCTACATTTTCCACAGGCGTGGGACCATTATTTTTACTACACGTTTTTTCAATCTCTTAAATTAACATTTCTGAATATATTTCCGCAATATCGAGCTAGACAAATAATAGTCTTTGTTGTCATCAGCTGGTCTAGAAAAATTCATTTTGCAGAAACACGTGCAACTAATTTTGGCAAATTCACTCTGTTATGATAACTATTTTGAAGACAATCAGACATGTTGTAATTCATAAGAGGTTTTATAAACATTGAAATTAATGTTTATAAAACTCCACTAGAACTTTTAACACGAGGCATGCATATTACGAATAGGAGTCTATAACAAAATGGAATAGAAGTTTTATAAAACTCATTTGTTTTCAGCCTTGTTTATTTAGTGAAGATTAACTAGGTGTAATATGCATATTAAACGCAGGCCTTATGTTGAGGTAGTCAATGATATCGTATCAATAATACTTTCTCGCACAAGGAATAAGAATTAATAACAATAATAATAGTAATAATAAATAATGATAAATAATAATTTTAAAATAAAAATATACGTTTGTTTATAACACGGTGTTATACTTCTTCCTGATTTAGTTTTGTCACAGCGTTTTACATACTATATAATGTGGAAACGTAGAGTCAGACTGAAAAATTCAATGCCATAGCCGGGATTTGAACCACGGATCTTCTGGTTTCCGTCCAGCCGCACTACCATTGTGCTACTATGGCCAACGTGCCGATATGACATTAAATTCTCCAACTGACTCGTATTTTCCCGGTAAACCACTTAGGAGTTCTCATAAACACATGAGACAACTACCTTAATGGCGACTTACTACTTGTAAGTACTTTAAGGCCCGGGCTTTATAGTTAACCACTATTAGGTTAATTAATGGAAATTATTCTTTCACACTGGCCGTGTGTAGGCTAAATTGTGGAAACGTAGAGTCAGACTGAAAAATTCAATGCCATAGCCGGGATTTGAACCACGGATCTTCTGGTTTCCGTCCAGCCGCCTACACACGGCCAGTGTGAAAGAATAATTAATTTCCATTAATTAACCTAATAGTGGTTAACTATAAAGCCCGGGCCTTAAAGTACTTACAAGTAGTAAGTCGCCATTAAGGTAGTTGTCTCATGTGTTTATGAGAACTCCTAAGTGGTTTACCGGGAAAATACGAGTCAGTTGGAGAATTTAATGTCATATCGGCACGTTGGCCATAGTAGCACAATGGTAGTGCGGCTGGACGGAAACCAGAAGATCCGTGGTTCAAATCCCGGCTATGGCATTGAATTTTTCAGTCTGACTCTACGTTTCCACAATTTAGCCTACACACGGCCAGTGTGAAAGAATAATTAATTTCCATACTATATAATGTTGAAATTGTATAATTGATGATATTGTCAGCGTTGGTCCTTTGAAGGTCGAACAGCAACGAAGGCCAAAAACAAGACTTGACTACAGTTAGCGCTCTGTTTTCCAATGCACAATAATTCGACAAAAATCCTCTTTTGAATTACTTTAGTGATTAAGGTTAATTTGTTATATGTTCTGCAGGAGGATAGCTATGAGCTCATTCAATAGATCTACTTATTTGAGATGAGAATAAAACACTCACCATTGCAGGTCCAAAAGTGTGCTGCTGTGTCCGCAGTGAAAACGCTATCATTTAATATTCATGACTTATGACTTACATGGTGAAGTTGATTTTATTTTGCTCGTAAGATTTCTGCTCGCAAATAAAGCTCCATTTTTTACATTTGTATCATAAATAACCATTTTGAGTAAATATGAAGTCAGATAGAAGGGTGGAATGAAGACTCATGTTGAGCGGAGTTAATTTGAGATGATAATTTGCATCCCCGTCTGGCGCCAGCATCTGGCATACTTGAAATGCAGAAGTCGTAATAATCTCGATAAGGCGTCCGTTCATCCAGCTCGCCTTGTTTTGCTGACGGCGTGATGTGTTGTACAAGTAATTCCGGGCAGTGATGTCAGTGGGGCGTGTGCCCACTGAAACTGCACTACCATGAACATTATATCGTGTGAATAACGTCTTTGTTAATTAGGAAAAATGTGCACAATCGCTCAGTCATCTAAGCTTTCGTAATCGGGACAGTTAGGGTAGTAAAACCATGTGTGTGTTTTAAGTTTTTAAACACTAGACACACATGTGTTTCTTCTTTATGTAGAAGGTTTTACAGGCAATTTCTCATGAAAGGATGTGTGAAATAATAGTTGAAAGTCATGCAGTTAAAACATTATGTCAAATAATGGAATAAGTGCTTTGTTTCAGGGGTTTCCCTTATCCCGAAAGACGAATGTCGGGTAACTCTAAGCTCTATGTACCCTGGGTTCATTTGAGGATCATTTCACCCATTCCATTCATCGTCCGATATGACTTTACGTTGGAGGACGTAATTTTTTTCAAAAAGAAAAACTCTTGAATAAGCAAGTACAGCAAAACCTTGTTAACCCGGAAGTCCGGTTGTCCTGGACCAGTTTTTGTGGGAAAAAAAGTTTAGCGTAGTAAATGAAGACTTGTTTCACAGACGATAAATTGCTATTCTCAGTAAGGTACATTACTCGAATTCCCTTGTTAGCACGCGAATTCATTGCAATCACCCCACCTGCTTGGGACCAGGTTGGAAGAGAAACTTTGATAAAGTAATGGAAAAAATTGCGCCCTGTTGTGTGACTTACCAGAAAACAAGATTGAAGTAGAAAAATTAAGTGTGGAAGAAGATTTTATCAGGGGTGGTTCTTCATTGGTGCGTTTGAATCGCCGAGTCACCTACTTGTTTTTCAATAACTTACGTGGTTATGTTTTATGTTTTGGCATTTAATTTTAATTTATAAAGGTTCTCCAAGTTTATTTTGTAATGGAACTGCTCTTCTGGCGCCCTCGCGTCGATAATGCAGCTAGCTTACTTCCCCACTAGTGGTTCGTTATTAAAAGGCCAAGGTGACCGTAAGACAGGCAGTGGGCGAGGAGAATTTGGAGGGGCAGAATGCATTGCTGGTTACCATGGCTACGGATTCGATTCATAAAAGCCGTATATTCCGCACCAACTCGTGTTGCCAACACAATACAGAACTTTCTTCCTACTTTTTCTTTTATTTGAAAAGAAATTTGTCGGTAGAAGTGGTAACCCGCTTGAAGCGAGTCCTGCCTGTCATGTGCTACTGTTTATTATTGTAAAAACGTAATTTTTTATGTGATCAGTAATTATTATTGGACATGTGAAGTGTTTAATTTTTCATTATTAAGGGATTTACAATGAATCCAACACACAACTTCATGTGTTCCATTCTCCATACACCCTTTTCTTTATGGAAAAATGATGACAAACGCGAAGTGGTAAATGTCGGGTAGGCTAACACCAGTGCTATGTTTAGAAAATCTTGAGGCGGAGCATCTTCAAAATACACCAGGACATTTAAGACTCGTTGGTATGAACATAATTGTGTTGGAGTGAAGGAGCTGGGGAAAAAACACTAACAAAATTACAGACGCTCTTTGGGAAAGCTTACGTCTATATATTGCAAAATACAGCAAGAATGTTTAGCTTAACAGGCTTTTCATGCAATAACCCATTTGGGAAGTAGACAAATGCCATTTCGTGGACATAATGAACGCGAGGATTCCTTAAATAATGGTAATTTTAAGGAACTTTTGGATACGTATACAGAGGGAAGCTCCATCAAAATTCAAAACCGCTATTTCAGTATAAAATCTATTTTTACGATGCTGATTTTGCAAATTTAGTTTAGCCGATTTTCCGAGTCACCCAATCCATTCGCCCACCGCCGCGCCTAGATTTTATGGACATTCTTAAAAATATCGATGGTTTTTCCGATGATGATGAAGAAGACATTAACTGACAATAGCGGAGGTTAAGAGGAGATGGCCGATTACAGAGGAAGGCATTATTTATTGCAGATGAATGTTGTCTTGCGGGCTTATGGGCCGTGGTCTAGAAGTTCTTGAAGGAACCGACGTTTCGCCAGGAGCTGCGCCTAGCATCCTCAGGGTTGATCCCTCCGCTGTAGAAGTCAGGAGTCGATTCCTGACTTCTACAGCGGACGGATCAACCCTGAGGATGCTAGGCGCAGCTCCTGGCGAAACGTCGGTTCCTTCAAGAACTTCTAGACCACGGCCCATAAGCCCGCAAGACAACATTCATCTTCAAGACGCCGGCCGTGAAAGCCTCGGCTTATATATTATTTATTGCATTATGCAGTGTTACTGAAAATGAAGAGTATTGAGATTCAGACAGTGCTGATGAGCCAGTTGTGGTTATGATCCATGCACAAGCAATGGCAAACATAGAAATTGATGCTGTACTTCCACAGTCAAGCCGAAACATTGTCAAATGAACTTTAATGTTATAGTGAGTGCAAGATCGCACTGCTCGTAAGCAATACACCAAACTGAAACAGCAGAAGCTCACTGCCTTTTTTTTTTTTTACTACAAAGTAGTTTATAGCTATATTGTGTACAGTGCAAATACATAGACAATTAGGGTACCTACAGTGTATGTGCTTTTAGGTGAAAGTGTGCCGATAGTAATTTCTAAATTTAAATAAAAATATAACATGTTGTACATGTTTTTCTATTGTATTTCCGCCATTCTCTGGATAACCCGGATTTTCGTTAACTCGGATCGACCCTGGTACCAGTTGATCCTGGTAAACGAGGTTCTACTGTAGCAGTATTCATCGCCCATTGGTATTTCATACGGCACCACAGACGGTGGGTCGTCCTCCGTGGTCTAGGCGTAACATACCAGTCTCTGGTTTCCGAGGTCGCGAGTTCAAATCTGTCGGCGGGCGATGAATTTTTTTCGGGTTAGAAATGCTCAGCATTGCTTCTTTCGGAACGGAAGTAAACCTCATGTATAGCGAGAGTAGCATATACTGTTGACCCCGGGTGATTTTATACACTGCATTCAACATTTGGTGCATTATGTTGTTGAAAGGCTGACCTTATCGTAAAAGGTCGCCCTGGCGCTCACAAAATCCCAAAAAGCTGGCGTGTCTGGTGAACCCCCGACGTGTGTTCACCCTAGTTGCACTTAAATTTCAGAAATCAGAAATAACGGAATCTCACATACAGCGTAATTTTAGGTAGCCTTCATCCGTTTTTAATCAACCTTTCACGAGTGCTATCTTTCACTAGGACCTAATCGTTGATGTCATGGCCAACCAGATTCCCTTTCTTTTGTTTTTAAGTATTCCGTGCTTACGCATTACAGTCCACGAGTTTTAGAAGTAATTTTGTGTCCAAGGTAGACACAATTTGAAACTGCTGCCGTAGCATTGTTGAATGAATGAAATAGAATGAGTGATGAAGTCAAACGTCCTGGTCAGCAAATCTGCTATTTGAATAAATAAATTGTTTGTTAATGACGATATCATTTGCCAGGATCATAGCAACGCCGCCGGTATTTCGTCCCGAAATTGTTTAAATGTAAATCTCATGACAAGGAAGGCCCCTTTTGAGCACACTTAAAAGTAATCGGCTCAGGTCGGGTTTGAACCTGTGACGTTGAGATCAGTGGGTGAACTCAAAACCATCTGAGTCACCCAGACCACCAAATTTGCCACTTTATTGTTATTATGGACTGCAATGATTTAGGTGATATCCATATTTTTAATAAATGTCAATAAATAACCCTTTTAACATTTTATCCTATAATAATAATAATAATAATAATAATAATAATAATAATAATAATAATAATAATAATAATAATAATAATAATAATAATAATAATAATAATAATAATAATAATAATAATAATAATAATAATAATAATAATAATAATAATAATAATAATAATAATAATAATAATAATAATAATAATAATAATAATAATAATAACAATAACAACAACAACAACAACAATAACAATAATAATAATAATATAATTCATATTATTATTATTATCATCATCATTATTATTATTATCATCATTACTATTATTTCTACGATTATTATGATTATTATAGTAATTGCATTTATCATCTGTGTGATATATTTTATTTAAGTTGTATCTTTTCCATGTCTGTTTTAAATTGCGTATCTTACACTGTAATGTATTCAGGATTGCACAGCAGATTCTGGAATAACATTTCACTGTTGGATTTCAGTTCAAGGTGCTATATATTGCAATTTAATTAGGCATTACTCAACAAAAGTTTTAATTGGCAACATTAACAGTGCTAGTGAACAAGGATGTGTTGGTGAGTTAATTATAAAAACTGTTTAAGTCAGCAAGGACGATCCATGGTTCAAATCCCGGCCATGACATTGAATTTTTCTGTCTGACTCTATCTATCCAAATCATCAATATCACTGAAAACCACAAAAGTACAAAGGAGACTAAAGATGTTCAATGCAGCTTTATAATAACCAGGCATAGGGTTTCTTAAGCAGCTGGCTTCAAGGTACCTGCATTGAAACCAAAGACCACAAAAGAAGAGGCAGGTAAAAATTGGTCTGAGACTTCTGATTAAAATATCATTGAGCCTGTCTCTGTGGTGTGGAAATAGGATGTTTGTCGCACATTCAACAGATTTTGAGTTTGAATCTCGGTCAGGGTGAGTTATCTGGATAAGTTGGCCCCCCCCCCCCCCCCCAGGGTTTTCCCTTATTCTAAAGATGAATGTTAGGTAATTATAAGCTCTATGGATCCTGGGCTCATTTGAGCATCATATCACCCATTTCATTCATTGTCTGATATGACTTAACAGTGGACATTAACTTAAAATAAATAAATAAAAAGAAAGTATTGGATTCTACTCAAAATTTTGTACTGAAATTTCACCAGATATGCATGTGTGTATGTATGTGTGAACAGCATAACTTAAACTGATAACAAATATCAAATTTAGTATTTTAGTTCAGTAACTTCCAAGGATGCCTCACTTCAAGAGAGTTCCCACACCCCGAACTACCATTTACAAGGAAAAGCTTTCATTAATATAATTTTGAGTCAAATTAGTACTCGATTCTCCACATATTGCTAGTGCTAAATAGCATTTTAGGAACATCAAAAACAAAAAAATAGACAGCTCAGCAGTAGCATATCTTTTCTGGAATGAGAAACAATCTGTTTACTAAAGTGTTCAGGGTCCAACTGCATTAACCATGTGGCAAAACATATTCTTAAAGAAATATGAAGGGAAACTGTTCAAGTTCGACACCACCTTTGAAGAGAACCCAAACTTCAAGTGCATCAAAATACCAACAGAGATGTTCCTATTGCCTCTAAGTTCAAATCAAAATTCAAATTTCAACATTTGCTGAGGATCTTAGGAAGGTCCTAACGAAACACATTCTAGATAAATACTAGGAATATATGGAGTATCAAGTACTAGTTTGAATCAAAAGTATATTAATTTTGTGCTTTATTGTATCATAGTCCTTTCTCATTAAGAAAGCTTTCATTATTTGTTTTCCCAAAAATGGCTATTAACAGTTTGTTTTAAATACCATTTGATTAAAATATTTGCATAACAAATGCAGTATATATCTTGAATTTTCTGAAAATAGGTTCTGAAGTCCTCTTCATTCTGAATTACTTTTACACAATTAGGAAACTGTAAGAGATGCAAAATTAATCTTTCGTGTGAGTGGTTCTTGAAGTGAATTGAGATACATGAGTTTTTGTTGCTGTTTTACTGTTACCCATTTTATTATTTTGTATCAGAAAATCCTCTTTTATTCTGTCAAACAATGAAACATTTCTTTTATTTCTCCGTATATGAGTATAATATAAACTTACAAATGTTGTTTTTGAATCCGTTAAGATAGAATGATCCTGTTCACATCAAGGATTTCCTTTCCTTTCCCCATAACTTCAAAATGCAGTGCTCTTCTGGCTCCAACTTTCATTATTATCCTGTATAATCTCAAGGAACTTTACTCCTTAAAACTTGACAGACCCCTTGTTTCTCAATGTTCTATCTTTTCTTTTCTTACTTTTGGAATTCTGTTGAGTTATTCTCTCATCTGTGCCAACTACTGTCTTCCATCAGTGGTCATTGTGTAAAACTATTCTTTGGTAATTCATACAAGCTTTGATTATATTCTCATTTTTGCTTTCATATTCTTGTACCAGTATTTCAGAACTCTTTTACTCTCCATTCCTTTTCCGATATAATTCCACCAGTGTTGCTGTATTGGTTATTGTACATGTATGTTTTTGTAGGCTAAAGCCAACTTGAGAAGTTCTCTGTTTTTGCATGGGCCATGACAGATATTTCATGATAAAAGCAGTTACTGTAGTATAAATAGTTGAATGTTTTTCTCTAATAATTGAATTTTCTAAGGGTAGAATCAGACAATGATCTCCCAGTCTCTATCCAGCTGCACTTAAGCATTTAGTTACCATGGCAACATGCCAGCATGACACTAGATTCTCCAACTGACTCGTATTTTCCCAGTAAACCATTAGGAGATCTCATATACAGTGAGATACCTATCTCTTGTATGCATACCTCTTATGTACTTTGTTGTAGGTACTTCATATACTATTAGGTTAATTGATGGAAATTAATTGTTCTTCCACACTAGCCATGTGTAGGGCAAGGCTTTTGAAGGGTAGAGTCTGATTGAAAAATTCAATGTCATTGACGGGATTTGAACCATGGAACTCCTGGTCTCTGGTTGCACCTAACCATTGAGCTACCAGCAACATGAGAGCATATCACTAAATTCTCCAACTGACTCTTGTTTTCCTGGTAAATCACTAGCAGATCTCGTCTTTAATTGAATCCCTGTGAAATGACAAAGTGTAGGCATGCTAGTGTTAATACAAAAATTTTTCTTTATTTTAATTACTGTCTTCTGACACATTTCTTTGTGTATCAATATTTCATCTGTAATGAATTTGTGTTGCAGTTACTGGATATGCTGAAGTTCTACTCGAGGTTTGAAATTAGTGATGAAACTGGAGATCCACTAACAGACCATGATATGACCCAGATACACTATTCCAGAATTACTTCTTTACAGGTAAAGCATATTAAAATTAAGAGTAATTATATATATTTATATCCACCTTTACTATACTTGATTGCATAGAAACATTATCTATTCTGAAATTTGGATTTTCTTTACAGCAGTCCTAAGTAGAAGAATTACAGAAACCTAAAGATTTTATCAGAAAAGTTTGCATTTCAATGCTCCATGAATCCAACCTGTAAAATTAAGTGCATTTTTATGAAGTGTTTTTTGTTAGAGCATAGGAACAAATATGTAATCATAGCTCAGAAATGAAAGCATTAATATTGTTAAGTTTCAATTATTGTATAGTGTTGTAATTGGATATGACAAGCAAAGAGCCTGGCTGAATCTATGATTGTAATTGCCTACTGATAAACTTCATATGTACATTCAGGATTCATTAGTTTTTCTGTTCCGTACTACTTAATTATAATAGGTAGCGGAAGTATTGAGATATTCAGTATCTTGATTTCACTGGTAGTACATGTTTCAAGGTCTTTAAAACACTTTTAGAGAAAAGATGCATAAGTCCATCTAAGTGTGCATACTTATGTGCTTATCTGTCTACCTGTGTGCCTCTCTCTCTCTCTCTCTCTCTCTCTCTCTCTCTCTCTCTCTCTCTCTCTCTCTCTCTCTCTCTCTCTCTCTCTCTCTCTCTCTCTCTCTCTCTCTCTCTCTCTCTCTCTCTCTCTCTCTCTAACTACTATTTACTTGAAACAATTTCTATTATTTTTTATTTTCTCAATTTACAATTTTTATGAAAATACCAAGTGTTTAAGCTATTCATGTGAGAAATCAAATGTGTATCTTGAATTTTTTTTAAATAACATGTGAAGTTCTCTTCATTCTGAATCAGTTTTAAATAATAGGTAATCTGTTAGAGCTAGACAAACTCTTACTACATAAATAATGTAGATTAATATAAAGTATGCGGGTTATGTCAAATAAAATTTTTGCAGCATTAGTAATTTCTGAGATATTCTTTGTTATAAATTGCTACAATTATGGGACTGTAAGAAAGAGTAGGAGGTTGACCTTTAGTCAGCTAACCAGGCCAGCCTATATGAATGTTAACTGGTGGACATATGTGTAGCACTAAATTGTGCAGCAATATCATTATGCTTTATTGGTTGAGTTCTCATGGCTATAACTGGGGAAATTTTATGCTTAGAGCATATGTGCTATAAATTTTTTTGTCTCCAATTTGTCTGTGTAGTAGAATCGTGAAGAGCTAGTGCATATTTATGGACATCTGGTATATGGGATCCTAGGATGTTGTGTGAATGTTACACAGAATATCTTAATAGATTTGTTAGAGAAATTATAATATTGTTTTCTTTATCCTTTTTAAGTAACTCAAATTAATATATTTTTGCCTTTTTAAAACAGAAGTGCTCTTAACACAATTTCTCTCAATGTATGGGTTTTAAAAGTTAACAGCTTAGTTTTTAATGGTTCCTAAATTAAATGAATTTAAAAGATTTATGTTTTGAAGAAATCATTACAGTTCCTTTTCTCTTAAATACATTAAATACAGTCATATCTCTATTAAAATGCTGCTGAAATGTTACTTGTGTTCTGTTTATCTGAAACATAATCAAGAATGTGTTGTTTTAATACCATGACTTGGATTTTTCAGAAAGCTGCTTTTGCAAAGTTTCCTGATCTGCGGCCATTTTCTTTGGCAAATGTTGCCAGTGTGGACACACGTGAGGCTCTCCTGAAACACTTTGGACCATTAAGGTATGTCAGCTCAGCTAATTGCAGAATGAAGTTTAGGATTAGGATTACTATGGAGGGGATTTGTCACCGAAACCTGTGGTTTATTGCACCTAAGCCCCAAGTGGGTCCCCAGGAGGAAGGATGAGGGGAGAGGAGACAGAGGGTGGCCAACCCAAGGCACCAAGACACCCGCTGACACTTCTGCCCTGAAAGAGACCGCTGGATGAGAGGTGATATGAAATGTTAATGGAGATGAAATGGAGCAGCAAGAAATTTGGGGGATATAGGCGACCTTGGAAGACTCCCGAAAAAAAACCATGGGTCAGGTAGGTTGGCCAGGGGAATTAAATGCGGGCTCCCAAATGTGGGCCACAGACAAAACCACCTGAACCATCCTGCTCGGTAGAATGAAGCTTAGTTATTTAGCACTATTTTTATACATATATATTACTTAAAATGGAAAAAGGAATGATTACTTTCACTAGATAACACATGTAGTTTAAGTATCAAATCTACTAGGGTGGTACAGTAAGTATGCATATTTTTAATGAACATGCAAAACATGGAACAAATTATTTAATATAATTTTGAGTCAAACTAGTACTCCATGCTCCATATATTGCTAGTGTTTACCTAGAACGTGTTTCGCTAGGACCTTCTTAACATCCTCAACTAAAGTCAACTGTTGAATTTTGATTTGGTGAACTCCTTGGAAGTGACAAATTATTTATTTCTCAACATAGTTCCATTTTAGGGATATACACCTTTCCCGATGTTTCTGCCATTTTTTAACCTTCCAAGAAATAAGAGTTGTTGAGCACTGCAAAGTACCCTCTGTCTCAACTATAACCTTCACATTGGATGTAAACTTTATCCTTGCAAGCCATTTTTTGGGAACAAGAAAAAATTGTAGGTAGCCAGGTTGGATGAATTTGGGAGGGATGCATTAGCAATTCATAATACAATTCATGTAGTTGGTGCATCGTTGTCACCAAATAGGCCATGTTTCTTTAAGCTTCTTGCCGAATTGGGCCAATAACCCATTGTAATGCTGTGAGATAGTAGTTTTTCCTTTTTCCAAGAAGTGAATGAATGTAGCACCTTACATATCCCTAAAAATTGTCATCATTTTTCTGATTGATGGGACTATCTTTGCTTTCTTTGAAACAGATCTATCAGAAACAAACCATTGTTTTGGATAGAGCCAGACTGAAAAATTCAATGCCATAGTTGGGATTTGAACCACGGATCTCCCAGTCTCCGTTCTGTTGCTTTTAACCATTGAGCTACTATTGCCAACATGCCGACATGACATTAAATTCTCCAACTGACTTGTGTGTTTCCTGGTAAACCACTAGGGGTTCTCTTATACATTGAGATATACACCTTTTTGTGGCAAGTCCCAGGCTTCATAGTTAAACCACTAGTTTTTAGGTAAATTGATGGAAATTAAACATTTCTTCCACACTAGCCATGTGTAGGCTAAGGTTTGGATGGATATAGTATGCTCATGTAACTCTATGGTTCAGAGCAACTGGACGGAGACCGGGAGATCGTGGTTCAAATCCTGGCTATGGCATTGAATTTTTCAGTCTGGCTCTATCCATCCAAACCTTAGCCTTCACACAGCTAGTGTGGAAGAAATGTTTAATTTCCATCAATAAACCATTGATTTGATTGTTGCTTAGTTTCTGCAAGCCTTAGGATAGTGATAATTCAACATAAAAATCTTTTGGTTTTCATTTTAAGAAGCTCCAGATTCATCTTTGAAGTTGAAAGTCACACCCATGTGCTCTTCAGTGTGAGCAAATGCATCATGCCATGTGCTAATAACTTCTTTATCTCTAACTTACACAAAATATGAATAGCTGTTCTCGTTGACACACATATGGCTTCTGCCACTTTGGAAGCTTTCATATGACGATCAGCAAGAATGGACTTTTTCAGTGACTACCTTGGTAACCATGTCTCCTGGGTGCCCATCAGAAATGGATGTGCGACCACTAGTATTAATTGTATTAGATGGCAAAAGGTTTACATAAACATGATTCAGTTTCATTTTATTTTTCTGCAGGTTTTCCCATCCAAAAATAAAAAGCATATCAGTGAAAGATACTGCACTTTCTGAATTTTTGTGAAAACACTTTGAACATTAACTTTCTTTTAAGTACCTTGTCACTCCTGAGTTCTGTTTTCTGCTACTTACCTATTTACTCTATTTTTAGGTAGTTGAAGGATTGCTGTTCTGAGACTATCCTCTTGCTCTTATACTATTGTATAGGCCAGTCTACTTCAGGAAGATAATAGCTATTATCTTCTATTTACATACTTTCCCTGATCCAGTCAACAGCCTAACAGTCATCTGTCTCACTACAATTCTCTCTCTTTTCCTGCCCAGATGTTTACAGCATGATTGAAGTTGTCTGGCATACATTATAACTGGCAGGTCCCTTCACTTTTCTCTTAGTAACTTAAGAGAAGGTTGGAATGCTTCCATTTTAAAATAGTAATTCCAAAAAAATACTTTAGTTCTGTAAATAATCTGATTACAGCCAGAGTTTCTGAATATTAGTTTGGATGAGTGTGTGAAAACTCTTTGATAATAATTAGCAGTATGTAAGCAGCTCTGATTCTTTTTGCTTTAGATATGGAAGTTACACATCTTAAAAGCAGATAAGAAATATACCAGACTTTTAAAAACATGCATACAAAGCTTAGTTTGGCATGCCACCTGGTGATTGATAAGAAATTGGCTCCTAATTATATGTGTATTACTGAAAATAGGACAGTGGGTGTATGGTAGACAGAAGTTTGGTGTATTAATGGTCTGCCATGAATATAAAAACCATATTGCAGATTATTACTTTTGTTTGTGCAATAGAGCTAAAAGTGCTTTAAAATTAAAAATGCTACCAATTTGAACTCTGCAATATAACCTGTTTTACACAGTGAGAGTGTGCCTGTTGCTTTACAGACAGAAAATGTTGGTGTTGAAAGCAATTAAAGTTTCAGTATTGAAGTAAATGAACCATGATCACTGCATATGGATAGCAACATAATGAAAAACTTGAAGAGTTAAAAGCAGGCTTTACAGTTTACATAGCTTGAGCTAAATGATGATCTGGTAAGAGATTTATACCTTAAAAAGATAGCTGAGAATTACCGCTTTGAGACTAAATAAAAAAAGCATATTTGAACCTGGAACTTCTGTTACGATTTACAAGCAAAAGGTAGTATGTTATCTTACTCTTTTTCTTACACTGAGAAACTGGTGTCGTGTAATGTTATAAATGGCATGAGCAAAAATTTGGAAGAAATAGTTAAAAGTGGTTATGTTGTACAATTTCAAGTTACTATCTTCTATTCCTACAAGTAATTCAGTCCATTTAAACAAATTGTATATATTTTCAAAGTGCTGCTAGGAAAGCATTTGTGATAATCTTAAAAGTGCTCTCTATTCTTCAAGAGTTGCTAAATATCCCTGTTTCTTGATAAAATTTGTAGTGGGTTTTTCACACTACTTACATTTTTATGTTTAAGCTTTAGTTTTGGGAGCTGTTGCTTCCATTTTCAACCTCAAAGGCCCGACTGTCCAAAAAATAAATTTATCAATTAATTTGGATGTCAGTATATAGAATAAAAAGAAGTATTTCAGAAAGTGGAGTGCCATTGTTACCAAAATTAGGCAAGTGAGTCAACCTTGTATATACTTTTCTCCACTTACAAGTTAAGATGGCAGCACGACACCAAGCCAGATGCAGACACCAGATGCATCATCAGTCAACCACAGAACTGACGATAGGGGAGAAGTTCCCAGAAACTAGTCTTCATCAAAAAACTTGTAAGTGGAGAACAGTATATACAAGGTTGACTCACTTGCCTAATTTTAGTTGGATGTCAGTGTTACTAAATTCCTCCAAATATGCGTAATCTCTGTTTCATTTGTAAATGGGACAGTAAGGCCAAATCAGACCCTGGAGCAGAAAAGATTGACTACACATGAGCAGTGTATTTCCTGGGGAAAAAAGTGAAGTATGGAACCATTAGATTCTCCTTCCAGCGTATTTGTCTTCCACCACTGGCCTGATTTTTTACTGCTGTGATAAGGGTAGTGAAGTGATTGATTCAATGCTCTTGTTATGAAGTTTCCACAGAATACTAAAGCTAAAACAACAGGAGGTATTTTTGATGGATCTCCAATTTGTGAACTTATACAGGTTGAGACCTATTTTCTTTTGATATCCAAGTTACACAAGTGAGCATGATTAACATACAAAAAAGTTCTGAAATCTTTCTTGGTAAGAAGAAATATGAGAACTATAAGGAAATTGTGGAGAAAGTGTTAGAACATTTTAGTAATTTTGGGTACTGAATGCTAAAGCATATTTTCATAGCAGCATTGATTACTTCTCTGTGAATTTTACAAGTGGTTCCATTACCAAAGCCATAGAATGTATCAATGATGGACAGTCACTGCTGGTATCTGAAAAGAGACATTATGAAGGACATGCTAGAGCTTTGAAGCAATGAAGTTTTCTTCTCCCAAACAGTAAAATAAGTGTGATGTATCAATGATGGATGATCACTGCTGGTGTCTCAAAAGAGATAATAGCAAAGGACATACAAGAGTTTTGAAACAATGAAGTTTTCTTCTTCCAAACAGTGTAAAAAGTTTTTACGTCTATATTTACTGTAAATATCTATATTTTTCCAATAAATTCATTAGGTAAAGTTAACATTAAACATACAGAAACAGTTTTACCTTTGATACATATATTTCATTTAAAATATAAGCTTATAAACATAGCCTAATGGAACTAAACTAAATATATTAGAACAAGTTTTTTTTATTTTTTTTATTATTATTTGCAGAATAGTCTTCTTTCTTTAATTTCCTGGTTGTTCACTTATTTGTAATTTATCTGCACATCCAGAATTGGGTATGAAATACTTTGGCTCATTACCAGGTGCTGCATTTGTGTAAGAACAATCATTTATCATCGGCTAACCTAATAGTGATTAACTATGAAATTTAGGACTTACAAGGATCTAACTTAAGTTGCCATTGGTATATGCAACCTCAGAATAAGTTTAAGAATGCTTTGTTTTTACTGAGAAAATGCAAGTCATTTGGGGAATTAATGATGTGCACAACATATAACTTAGAGCAGATGGCTTGGCACAACAAAGACCCCTATTCCAAAACCTGGGTAACAGCATTGAAATTTTCAGTCTTATTCTACCTTTTCAAACTTAGCTGTTCATGACAAAGTTAAGAAAAATTAACTAATCTCAAATTTTGTTTTTGCAGCCAAGAGAAACTGCGTAGCATTGCAACATATTTGAACCTGGTGCCTCCTCCAGATAAGGAGGAAACAGAGGACTGGTTCCGATTGGATAGAGATTTCTTGTTAGAGTTGCTGGTAAGTTAAAATAGACTAGATTGAATAGTTGCATGCACAAAATTCATAAAGCATAAATAAACTGAAATTTTTTAAACCAATTTTGTAGTTTCTAAATCTTTGTTTGGGGAAAACATACTAAAGTTATATGCCATTTATATGTCAAAATTGCCATGTTTATTACTCTTAACTTTGCCTTCTACACTAGAACTTGCTGAGATATGTTTCGGAGACAGTTGTCTCCATCATCAGCCTAGATTTATTTACCATTGTGTTTCCACCTGTGAAATGTAGAGATGGAATTTTGGCCGGACATATTACAAAATGAGATTGTTTTATATGTGACTTCAAAGTTTAATAAATTGTGTTAATTTAATTTTTCCTATAGGTAAAAACCAAAGCTAATAACAGTGAAGTAATACAAATATTACAAAAAAATATAATTACTTAGTCAAAATTTTTTTAAGATAGTCATTGGTAAATTCTTCACAGAACTCAGGAACTTGCAGAACTGTGTAAACAACAGAAATCAACAGATTGACTGAAGATGCACATGAATATTTGCAAAATGTCTCATGAGTTCTGTGAAGAATTTAGCATTTCTTAAAAAGGTAAGTGCAGTTTGTAACAAATTATTATATTTTGTTGTAATATTTTCCCATAGGTTTTCTATAAAAACTGCCTGACCTGTCTTTACATGGGTTGCTTTAAATATATAGTGGTGAAACATTTAACTAGAATGGTGAAGTAATTTAAATAACAGTAAATACAATTTTAGACTTAAATTAAATTAATTGGGAGTCGATTAATAACACAAAACAACACTCACTTTTAAATTTTCCCGGAACCGGTTTCTGAGGCCTTCCCTCTATCTTCAGCCGGACATCGACTTGTTCTCATTGGTGTAGCTGAGAACAAGTCGATGTCCGGCTGAAGATAGAGGGAAGGCCTCAGAAACCGGTTCCGGGAAAATTTAAAAGTGAGTGTTGTTTTGTGTTATTAATCGACTCCCAATTAATTTAATTTATACAACAACACTGTTTTCAACACTTCCATGAAGGGATTTACAATTTTAGACCTTGTACTTTCTCTTTGGTTGTGCTTTATTTAATAACCAGATATTAGATTTTACGGCAAATAGTTATTTTGTTCTTTTAGGAGAAAACATAAATTAATTATTAATATTTAGCTGTATGGAAATGCTTGTATAAATCAATTCAAAGGGTTTTATAGTGCCCTAAAATACCTAAAATGTCTGTTAGAACATACTTTGTTAATATGTGCCTCAAAATGCTTAAATCTAATGATTATGTAGAAAATGATGCTAGAATTAATTTCAATTAGAAAGAAGAATTAACACCATTTTCTTAAGTTAAGTGAAGCTTTTGTGACAAATTGTTATATTTTTATAATGCTTAAATCTGTTTACTGCTTTGCTAGTTTATTGTTAACCAGACAAAAAAATGCATAAAATAAATTCATACATACAGAAATATTTCAAAGGTAAGTTTTTTCATTAATTAACGCTAGGTGGGAATACAGTGATGGCTGGAACATTATTATTGTCTCCATTCTATCTATCATTAGATAGAATTTGAACAATGCTGTGTATCAATTAACAATGTTAATTGTTCCTCTGTTGCTCTCCATATTTGTGTTGAAAAGTTTTATGTGGTTATATGTTAACCTGCGCAATTTAATGCCAAAAGATAATAGTAAAAAAATTTGGCTGATCCACCAGTGGCTAACAGAACATCCAGGACTTTGGAAAAACAATATTTTTTGGGGGATTTAAGCAAACAGGCAGGTAACATTAGTTGAAATATAGCAACTTGGTTATTCTGATAAGGTGTTTGTGTTTGAATTTTTCTAATAGATGCGGCAGTACAACATTTAGGACTTTAATTCAGTTAACTTAACACTTTTAGATTTCACAAGAAAAGAAATATCTTCTCTAATCGAAATTAATTTCATGGACATTTGCCCACATCTTCAGTCAACACAATTCGTTGTCAAGGATACCATGTATTTATGTATTTACGTATTACCAACATCTGAAGACGAAACAAACCTAAAAATAGAATCAATTGCTGGTATGTCAAAATTCATTACACAATGAATTCATACGTCTTCAGATGTTGGTAATAGGTAAATACATGGTATCCTTGACAACGAATTGTGTTGACTGAAGATGTGGGCAAATGTCCATGAAATTAATTTCAATTAGAGAAGATAGAAGTATTGTCATCAACTTCTTAAGATAAGTGGAAAATAATTACTAAATATTTTTATTTGTATAATATTAATTATTCCACTGTAACTAGCTTCATTTTCTGTGTAATCAGTAGCTAAAGCATTGCTTATTTTGTAACAAAGGCTTATAATTGTTATTCTATGGCAATGTAATTTATGCCAAAGTTCAGTTATTTTGCAGTGTTGCTGCCTCATACATGATTGCTACAGCTCCATTTTTTAAAATTGTTTATTTTAACTTCAAGCATGTAACGTGCCTAACATATGCCCTTCACAAGGCTTCTAAAATAACCGGAAACAAATTTTCACATCAATTCATTAATTTCTAATATAAAAAATGTTTTTGTAAAGACTGATACATTACAATATTTAGAGAGAAATTCTCAGATATTCTATACATATTTCAGCCTATTGTTACATGGTAGAGAATATCAATTGAGTCAGTGGAGTGTTACTCTAAATATTTTAAAGAAATGGTCACAATCATTGAAGAATTACATGAATGTGATAGTGCAATGTGTATGAAAGCAGTAAAAGAGTGTGTGAATGATCCGTTGTGAAAAATGATATTACATGTGTTGAAGAAGTTCATAGTTCCACCACCAGATAGAACACCACAGACAACAACAACAAAAACAAACAACAACAGGCGACAGTCTGGCCTTTGAGGTTGAAATGCAAGTAGCAGCTCCTGAAACTAGTTTCTCAAAAAATCTAAATGTAATTGACAATAGTATGAAAAACTGACTGATACAAAGGCAGTTTGCTTCTTAGTGAAACGAACCTGTAAGGGTAGAACTAGAGAAAGCAACATAAGTTCTGCAGCATGGTGCAGGTACTTTGAAAGCCTTTTAGGGATAAAAGAGGGGAGACAAAGTATTCAAGAGTTGGATAACATAGGAGAAATCCAACAATTAGACAGTAGGATAAGAATAGAGGAATTAAGGGATCAAGTAAAAATATTAAAAATGAATAAAGCGTGTGGTATAAATGGGATTCCAGAGGAGTTTTGGAAGACATGGAGTAGAAACGAAAATAGATTAAGTTTGCTAGTGAGAATTCTAAATAAAGTAGTAGAAGGTGGTAAGGTTCCAAGTAGTTGGAGAAAAGCAATGGTTGTGCCAATATTTAAGAATAAAGGGGATGTAGATAATCCTGCAAATTATAGAGGAATCAGCTTATTATCGGTGTTAGGTAAGATATATACTGGGGTTTTGGCAGAGAGAGTGCAAAAGTGGGCAGAAGATGAGAGCAAGCTATCAGATTTCCAAGCAGGCTTTAGACAAGACAGGAGAACAGTGGATAATATCTTTGTGATAAGCACGTTGATAAGTAAATATGTAGCAGATAAGAGGGGGAGGGTATATATGTTGTTTATTGACTTGGGAAAGGCCTTTGATACAATAAATTGCGAAGCACTATGGTACAAATTGAGTAAAAAAGGAATGAGTAGCACATGTATTCAGAGGTTACAAAGTATATATTCAGACAATGAATTTTGTATAAAGATGGCAAATAATAAAGTAACAAGATTCATTCAGAATAGTATAGGATTGAGGCAAGGCTGTAAGTTGAGCCCCATACTGTTTAATCTGTTTATAGATGATATTTTAGATGCAATTAGAATGGAAAATAGGCATGTGCCAACAATTAATAACAGGGAAATACCTGGGTTGCTATTTGCAGATGATTTAGTAGCAGGAGCTATTTCCAAAGTGGGAATAGATATAGCAATTGGAACAATAGATAAATTTTGTAAGAAATGGAGCCTTAGATTTAATATAAACAAAACCAAAATTGTGGTATTTAAGAAAGGCAACAAGTTAAGAAAAGAGGAGAAATGGTATTGGCAAGGAAGCGAAATTGAGGTGGTCAGTACATTTAATTATCTAGGAGTACGATTAAGCAGTAAGGGGGTTTGGAAAGAGCAGAAGAGAATGGCAATGGCAAAAGGTAAAATTGCATTAAAAGCTATTAAAGCATGCCTAGATAAATTACCAGGAATGCAAATAAAACAGCTGGAGAGAATATACACAGCCGTAGTAGAAGCAAAAATGCTCTAGGAGGTGGTTGCAAATATGAATGTGAAATATAGAAACTTTTGCAAACAAGTTTTGGGCTTACCACGAGCTTCACCAAATGGAGTGGCACAAGCAGATTTGGGAAGATTGGGAACTAGAGGGATAATGGTGGAAGGGGTGTTAAAATATTGAGCAAGAATTAGGAGTTCAGATGAGCAGAATATTCTGTGTCAATGCTTGATAGTACAGGAAAGACTAAATCAGAAAGATTCATGGCTAAATAAGATAAAGGAAATTATGTTAAAAATAGGGTTGGGTGTCATGTGGGAAAACACGGAATTACTGCAAAGTGGATTTTGGAAAGAACTTAGGTTAAGAACGGAAGATATTGAAAGACAAGAAATGTTAGGAAGCTTCAACTTGAAAAGCTCACTGGAAATTTATAGAGAGATGAAAGTGATGTGGAAGAGGGAAAAATACATTGATATTTGTGATAAAACAGCAAGAGAAGGCTTTGCATGGGCCAGAACAGGGGTGGTAAAATTGAAGGGTTTGGGAACAGGGAGGGATCTGGAGAAATGCCCATTGTGTCACCAAAGGGATAAAGAATGGCATTTGCTTTTAGAATATGAAGAAACTAGGTTGCCTAGGGAGAAGATAGGTAAACAAAAATGGGCAGGGCTGCCAAAAAATTTCAAGCATTGAAGTTAATGAGTGTGAAAACGAAGAAAATTTGTATTGAAATTGGGAGCTTTTTGGGCAAAGTAAGAGCCAAATGGTTGAGGAAGATAAGTAAATATGACAAAAACGAAGATGAAGTTATTTTAGATAAGTTGCCATTAGGGACCCATTAGCTTGACAACCTCAGAGTTTGAGTCTATTGGGCTCAAGGGTAACCAGCAACTCAGTGTAGTAATAAGTATGTAAATGTATAATAATTTGTAATTGAAATGGAAATAAAGATTACTTACTTACTAGTATGAACAACTAACTACAAATGGTTTTATCAAAAATGATATTGCTTACTTAACATCAAACCTTTTATTCCTATCCGAAAGTATTAAATAATTACAACATAAAAAACAATCTCTTTGTAGCTTTATTTATGAAGACTGAATGGATTTTCTTATTGGATATTGTTGACCATGTTATTCACTTTAAACTTGCTGTATGTCTGGAAAATTTCTACATGCAATTTACAGATCTCTCTTATCATTATGACCACAGCTCCATTGCAAATGATCTTATCATATGCGTACCCTTAAGCTAATGTTATGTTAATGTTATATCTTCATTGTGAACAGTACCGAAGCACAGAGACCTCCAATGTGATTAGCTAGCATCAGTTAAGATGGCTACCATATGGCTCTAAGGTAGAAGAAGGATATCTGGTGTGTGAAATGGCTGATAAATTTTACTCAGGACCTGTTTCTTCAGCACATGTGATTGTATGTGAGAACAAGCATCTCGTGGGATTAGCAACTTTACATTTATTTTAAAAGAAGCCATACTGAGAATTTTTATGCATGAAGAAAATATTCATTGCCCTCTGCTTGGTTGGAACCTATAACTTCATGTTTTTGAGTACTGTTGAATTTATTTTTTCTCTTGCTGTAATTGTCTTTTTAATTGGCAGGTATCAAGACATGAAAGAAGAGCATCACAACTGCAAGCACTGAATGAAATGCCCTTGTATCCCACTGAGGAAATTATTTGGAATGAGAACATTGTACCAAGTGAATATTTTTCTGGAGAAGGTTGCCTTGCATTACCAAAGCTGAATCTTCAGTTCCTCACACTTCATGATTATCTCCTTCGCAACTTCAACCTCTTCCGTCTGGAGTCCACATGTAAGTATCTCCACAACAAATCTGCTTCAATATAAACACCAGTGATCTTACCCCATACCAGAAAATGTGTGATAATTAGAAAAAGTTTTTTTAGATAAATATGTTTTCTGCTTGCAGTTCAAAACATGAAACTAGCTATAAATTTGAATAAGATAACATTATTCCAAATATAAAATTTTATTTCACATAGAAATACATAACTTTTTAATAAAAATATATAATAAATATTTTTCTTAATTTAGTTATTAGCTCATATTTATGTTAAGTAGACATTGTGAGTGTGTTACTGATGTGCCTCTTATGAAACATGCAAGAAAGATTTTGTATGATGCGGACATATGTTCTCCCTATACCTGGCAGTGATTTAAGTTAGTCGGCAGAGATTTGTAATGAATAATTTAAAAAAGGCATGTGTTGTGCACTAATAAATAAATAAATATATATATATTTATATATATTTATATATATATATATATATATATATATATATATATATATATAAATACATAAATACATGAATGAATGATTGAATGAATAAATAAATAAATAAAAATCTGAAATACTCCGTCCTGGTACCTAATTTTTTACTCCGGGGCATATATTTCAAACCTTTTATTTATTGAAATCAAAACAACACAATTACATAAAAATTCTTCAAATAAAACCTAAAACTGGAATAAAAGAAGAGAAAGAGAAAACTATAAAACCTGTGTTGTGCACTGTAACTTTAAAGAATTTTCAACAAATTGATATGCCATGTCACTAATTCATTATTAGTGAATTGTTAAAACAGTTTTTTATGTTTGTTAAAACAACAACCTATTCTTTTATGGAAAATAATGTTTTTTATTCAGTAAAATGTTTAACCTTTTGACAATGCTTGAAATGCATCTTTAGTGCCTAAAAATTAAATAAATTTAACTATGTTAGCATCCAAAAATCTGTTCCCAATGATAATGAAGGTTCTTTTTGTGGCAAATTAAAATTCTCCGAAGCCTTGCTGAAAACTCTTACAAGACAGCAGTTATTTATTGGAAATATATTATTTTGTTAATTAGTAAAAGTGATTTTGTATAGTGGTAGTCGTATTCTTTGGAAATTATTATACAAACATAACTGTAAGGTTAAATTTTTGCCCCCACATTTCCCACTTTGTCATCAAAATAAAATTATAACTTGATCCTTTGTTCATGTAAATAGTAGGTTTACTTGTGAGATTTTATGTCTTGTGTGAGCTTTACATGTATCTTTGCATTTTTATTTAATTTGTACATTAGAAGCTTTCTTTAAAATCTTAAGAATATGTTATATATTAAAGTTGGAAAATTTAATGTCATGTCGGCACGTTGGCCATACTAGCTCAAGGGTTAGAGTAGCTGGACGGCAACTGGAAGATCCGTGGTTCAAGTCCCGGCTATGGCATTGAATTTTTCATTCTGGCTCTACCCTTTTATAGTGCGTCCTACACATGGCTAGTGTGAAAGAACAATTAATTTCCATTAATTGTACCTAATAGTGGTCCAAACTATAAAGCCCGGGCCTTAAAGTACTTACAGCATGGTAAGTCGCCATTAAGGTAGTTGTCTCATGTGTTTATGAGAACTCCTAGTGGTTTACCAGGAAAAAATATGAGTCAGTTGGAGAATTTAATGTCATGTCGGCACGTTGGCCATAGTAGCTCAAGGGTTAGAGTGGCTGGATGGCAACCGGAAGATCCGTGGCTCAAGTCCCGGCTCTGGCATTGAATTTTTCATTCTGGCTCTACCCTTTCATATATTATATAGTTTTTTATTTTATTTTTCTGTATTATACCTGTTAATTCTTTCATTAAGCACAATTAAATTGTCAGAAACTTATCCCAGCAGTACTAAACAATACAAAATAGAACATCATATATATCTTCTGGGCTTGTGGTCCAGTTGTTATAACATCCGATGTTTCACCAGAAACTGCATCTGGCATCATCAGGGTCACGACTTACAAGCCCGGAAGATGCATATAATGTAGTTACGACGCTGGCCATGAAAGCCTCAGCACTTATATAATACAAAATATAAGTTCAAAACTAACTTTATTATAAAAGAATATCATGATATGTAATGGTTCTTTGCTTTAAGTGAATGATAGATATAATTAATGTTCTGTAATTTTTTATTTCTAGATGAGATTCGTCAAGACATAGAGGATGCTGTGAGCAGACTGAGCCCTTGGTAAGTATTATGTAAAATAAATAAAGGCAAGGAGTGATTAGAAAGGAAAGGTAAAAAGTGTATAGAAAAATTTGGTTGTATGATTTGGGATGAAATGCACTTATCCAAAATGTTATCCTCCTTTTTGTGAGTGTTAAGCCTTAATCATTCTGACCGAAATATTAAGTACTGCATATGCTAAAACAATAAGATGTTTCTGATATAAGAATCTGTAGTCATGAAATTACTTGAGTCTCCATCTATATATTTCTTACAAAATCACCATTATTTTGATTACTAAGCTATTTTTTTTATTTTTTTTTTTTTACAAAAATACTTGGGATTTATTTTACGTAGACTTCACTGCTCTGTATTGATAATCATTCATGGGTGGCAATATTTGGTTAGAGATTGATTAGCAATAATTGAGAATAACAAAATACACATACAAGGTGAATGTTCTCAATCAGAAAGAAGCTATCTTGGTCTCAGGAAAGACGACTTGGTCATATTTTAATGTTGTTAATTGAAAATGCTATTTGTAGTCGGTTTTTAACACTCTGTCACTTACATTTTTATGTTATTGAGGAACTAGTTTTGGAACCTGGGTGGGATGTTTGTTTCGTGGCCTGCCGGGGGAAGTTTTCATTAAATAAAAAGCAGGGACCCTGCCCTCTGCACTGTTGTGGCTTCTTGGGATGATTGTCTTCTTTCTCCTCTTGCCTCATCCTTCCTCCCTGGGATGTCGCACTTGGGAGTGTAGGAACGACAGACCAAGTTTGGACCTCCAATCTGAGCCCCCTCCGAAATAATCCAGTTCCAGTTCTTGTTCTCATCTCCATAGTATAGTAAAACAAAATGCTCTGTTCTTATTCTTGTTTCCATTCTGAGGTATTTGTAACCAGAGTTTAATCATAACTTTTTCTAAGAGCATTTTGTTTTGTATTATATTTAGAAGATAGCATGCATAAAAGTTGTGTCATTCGATACTTGAACAAAATTACATATTGCATTATCTGAGCCAAATACCTTTTATAAACAATAAATTCATTTTTGCATACATTGTAAGCTGTGATTAGACAGCTATGAATTTTAATTATTTTCTAAAATTAAAATTTCAGTAATCTTTGTTCCTCTCCCCTGATTGGGCAAATGTTTATTCAAGAAATGCTGAATGTTTTTTTCTTTTCTTTTTTTTTTTAACAGGAAAGCTGAAGATGGCAGCATTTTCTATGGAGGATGGGCAAGGATGGCCCAACCAATTGTGAACTTTGCTGTAGTAGAAGTTGCAAAACCAAATATAGGTACGAATCAGATGGTTTCGGATAATAAGGATAACAAGTGATGAAAAACATTAGCATTGCAAAGTGTCAATGTTTCTTGCTTCATATAAACAGTGAGTTTGCATAAGCACCAACTCACATTTTGATCAGCATATTACATTTTTAAAAACCTTAAATTAGAATTATGAATATGGATAAATGTTGGTCATTAGAATAGAATTTAAAGGTTAAAAAAATGTTAATTTTTGTGATTGCATTGTCTTTACTAAATAATATCACCATTGGAATCTGTATGCATTGAATGATATTTTGACAAATATATTTTTATCAGGTGAAAAGCGGCCATCTCGAGTGCGTGCAGATGTAACTGTGAATCTTAGTGTAAGAAATGAGATAAAGGCTGAATGGGAAAACCTTCGTAAACATGATGTTTGCTTTCTCATCACTGTACGACCTAGCTGTTCCATTGGTAAGAAGTAATAAAATACTAGCATATTTCAGTGCAGCATTAGTTTAAAACATTAAGCTTTTCTGTGCTTTTAAAACCATGGTAAATATTTACAAGTTATGTACTTTAAAAATGTTTTTAAATCATATTTACATGTTAATATTCTTTTTGAAAATGTAAACATTATTAACACTGTAATTTTGGACAAATGCTTTGAAGCAAAATAACAGTTGTATGTAAATTTTGAGTTCCCTAAACACTGTTATTGCTTACAAACCTCAGTGTGTTGGACATGTTTCTATGGTAGTAGTCCAACATTAACCCTTATGCTGTTATGAACAAAGTGGTTTTGTCAAATCTAATCTGACTTTATATAATGCACAAAATTTTAATTCACTTATCTAAAATCACTAGAAGAAGTATTGCACTCTACCATAAACTTCAATACCAAGATATCAAAATACATGTCTTGAGCTCCCTGAATTTGGGGGGGGGGAACATTTTTAGAAAACATTAACTTGGTATTTAAGTTCAGTCTTTTCCAAAAGTGAAACATTATTTTCAAGTAAATCCCATCGCTCCAAACCATCCTTTACATGGAAAAGTTTTCATTCCTTTTTATTTTCTCAAAAATGGTTGTAACAATTTTGATTAAATATTATGAGTTGATAAAATATTTCCATGACAAATAAAATGTATATCTTGAATTTTCTATGAATAACCTCCGAATTACTTTTGTATAAAATAAAATGTTTCATGTTCTGTGGAAAACAGTGTGAGTGAAGCAATGTATGAATATCTTCTCGATTCACTTTTATTTTAACTTGTGCTTCACTCTCTCTATGCTTCTTTCAAATTTTATACTTTTGTATGGTTGGTAAACTATTAGAAATAGATGAAGTTTTGTTAGACAAAAAGCTTGTGATCATACAAGGAGCACAAAATTTCAGAGCTATTACATATAATTCTATCACTTTAGATTACTATATTCTTCTTATATCTATAACTGGGTAAATATCTAATGAAAGTGTATCACAATAAATAAGATGTAAATAGAAGAATAGTTTATAGACATGTGAATGCAGTGTGTAAGTGATTTCCTAATTGATATCTTGTATTTGGTTCTATAGTTAATGGAGTATTCTATAATAAATGCACATGTCAACTCTAATTATCTTTTAATAAAAATTTTTACATGTACCTTTTAGAAAATGAAAAATAATGAACATTTTTCTACATAAAGGGCAGTTTGGAATGGGGTAACTTTTTTAAATCTTTGCCTAACATGCTCAACACTGTTACTCAAATATGTCATTTGATATGTATTAGACTTTGTTATTAAGTTATTTATTATATTGTTCATCTTCTGAAACATACATATTATGGAACATATTGTAACGTTGTGGGTTTGCAGAATTAAAAGGCCGAGTTGCAGAAATTAAAAATCTTCTTTATTTCCGTAGCAATACACTGTCCAATTCTCACGTAACAACATTACATCAATCTTCCAAGGTCGAGGACAATAACAAACACTTGCAGCTGATTACATTAGCTCTCGTTACAACAACACTGACTGTTACACAACCACCCTTTGCGAGTTGTCACGTCTTTAAATACCTATTTCGTAAATTCGAGATGTTTCTGGACCAAACAGGAATCGAATGTTCTATCATCTTCCAGAAGCGTAACCTTATCGGTCTTTTATCTCGCGCTATCATTATTTCTTCCGGCATACTCCTTATCTCCAGGCTTTTTGTGTACACAAGCCCCGCTATCGCGATCGAGTTCACGACACTGCTCCCTCCTCAAGGCTGGTCGTCCCGAACAGCTCCATCATAGCGGGCCAGACAATCCAGGTGTACCACCAACATCATCCCTTGGGGCACCTTCTGGATGCGGTAGACCACGTTGCTAGTCCTCTTCACCACCCGGTACTGTCCTTGCCACGGCTGTTGAAGTTTGTCCTGAAGTCCCGACGTGCACTTCCTCCAAGACCTCCGGGACCTTACTTCGGGGAAGTGCCAACTATTCTGTCTGCATCTTCCCAACAGGCGATTCCCATACCCGGAACAGCACGCCCTCTCTTGTGTTCAGTGAGTCCCATTGGGCCCAGTACGACTTGTAGGTGGTGCTCCTCGGTGCAATGTCCTCCCAGACCGGCCCCGTCCCAGCTTCCACTTCTCCCAAGAGTGGCCCCAAGTGTGTGTCCGCCAGCTGTTCCCTTCTCAGGCCTGCGCTATCCCAGCCATCCGCAGGCACTGCCGTGACTACTTGGACTGCTGCGGCACGCTCCTTCTCTTCCACTCTTGTGCATTGGCTGCACTTCTCTGGACAGGGTCTTTGGGACATGGCATCTGCATTGCCGTGGCTCTTCTGTCTACGGTGTTCAGAGTTGAAGTCGTACTCCTGCAGCCTCTGGACCCTACGTGCTGTCTGGCCTTCCAGGTTCTTGAAGCTCAATAGCTAGGTTAGGGCGGAGTGGTCAGTCCTCAGGTGGAATGACTGACCATACAGGTACTTGTGAAAGTGCTCCAATGTGTTTACAACCGCCAGTATCTCTTGCCGGGTGACACAGTAGTTCTTCTCTGCCTTGGCTGAAGACGCGCTGGTATCGTCTGAGCAGTTGTCGAACCTTCTCGAGCTGTTCTGCGGTCAGGTGATCGGCCGCCCTCTCCAGTAAGCCTTCCAGCCGGGGCCCCAGGTGTTGCGTTGGCACCGACTCCTGTGTCTTGTCGATTGTTGTCATGATGACCACGGGCTGACACGTCCTCATCTCCGTTCTGGCCTGGACGTCATGATCTATGTCCGCTAGGTTAAGCAGCCTCTCTGGCACCTCTCGGCACGGCAACAATGTTCTTCATTCGCTGTCCTTCCAGTCGCGCCATCACCACCACCTCGCTTCTCACGGGGACCACCACGTCTTCCTTCAAGATGATCCTGCAGATTCCAAGGTGCTCTTCGGGTTGCCGGAGTATCACCTCTTCTCCATTGAGCCGCAGGACCTTCCTGCCGACGTTGACCGTCGCCTCGTGGCTCCTGAGGACATCCAATCCCAGTATCACCTTAGCCACCTTCGCGACGAACACCCACAGACGTACGGCACTCCTTCCCAAGGTCAACTTCAGCAGGGCCTCCTTCTCCACAGGCAAGGTGTCACCCAATGCCTTACAAGCTGGTATGGTCGGCTCGGCTTCCTTGTCGGCAAACCCTTCGCCACGTCAGGTCTGATGATGGTCACGGCTGCCCCGGTGTCTACAAGCACGCGGCACGACTTCCCTATCACCCAAACGTCCGCGATTAGGCTGTCATCCATAGCTGACGGCGCACAGTGTCACTCGAGGGGATGGTGATGATGGCACCGACGTGCCCCTCTCCATGACGGCCCTGACTCGTTCTTCCGGCTCCTCTTCCGGGTATCGGCTGTCTCTCTCCGTGTGTCCCGGCTGACCGCACACGCCACCAGGTCTTCGCCGGCGTGCCTGGGCTTGTCTTCTGTCTCCGGTGCAGCGGACACTCCTCGTTCTCGTAGTCGGGATAGCTGTTACCTTGGCCGCCTCCATCCTTAATGCTGCCGTTAGCGCCTCGTGGATGGATTTATAATCGCCGAGCATTAGGCGCTGACGAATCTCCGTGTCTCGTACCCCGTCAACGAATGTGTAGGCAGCCTCCCGGGATACGAACTCTGGTGGGAGGTCGACTAGGGCCTTGCTGGCCAGTTGCTCAACTGCCAGGGCGAACTCCTGCAGCGTCTCCCCTGGCTGCTGTGACCTTGCCTTTAGCTGGCTGCGGTACGCTGCGGCTAAGCGGTGGTTTCCAAAACGATTCTCCAAGGCCTCCCAGATGTCCTTGGGCGCCGCCGTTATCTGTACTGCGTTCAGAACTTCTGCGGCCCGACCCTGGAGGCTGGCTATTAACTGCGTGGCCTCTTCCTCTGGTGACCATTTGTTGTGCTTGGCCACTGTGTCGAATTGGCGGCGGAAGACTTCGAAAGTTGTCGCGCCGTCGTATTTAGGTGGTTTGACATGCGTAGATGTTGTGTCGGGTCCCGGCGCGTCGGCCTTCAAGTCCTTTAACTTCCTGCCGACGATGTCCTCTACCATGGCGTTCAGGGACTTTGTGTTGCTGTCGGCCTTTCCCTCCAGGTTGTTAACGTGGTTCGCAAGGTCTTTGACATCTTCCACCATGGCGTTCAGGGACTTGGCATTACTGTCGGCATTTTCCTCCAGGTCATTGAAGCGGTTCGCCAGGTCTTCAACGCGCTCGTCCACTTGGCCCATCCGCTTGCCCAGCTCCGTGACGTCATCCCTCACGCCAGTCAATTGTTCTTCAAATTTTTCGGCTAGGGCCTCGTTTGCAGTCTTCATTTCCGTGGTCAGTTCGGCCATCTTTGTAGTCAGATTGTGATTTGTCATCTCCAACTTTGCGGCCAGGTTGCTATTTGCCGCCTCCGTCTTCGCTGCTAATTCGGCCTTCATTTGTTCCAGTTCCACTGCCAAGTTGTTATTTGTGGTCTCCAGCTTCGCGGCCAGGCTGTTATCTGCCGCTTCTGTTTTTGCAGCGAGGTTGTCATTCGCCATCTTCATTTCTGTCATCTTCTCGGTGATGTCATTCGCTGCTTTCATTTCCGCTATCTTCTCCAAAATCTTTTCCAATGTAGCCTCCATGGTGGTAATATCCCGCTTCCAGACACCGGTTGTAACTTTGGGTTCGTAGAATTAAAAGGCCGAGTTGCAGAAATTAAAAATCTCCTTTATTTCCATAGCAATACACTGTCCAATTCTCACGTAACAACATTACATCAATCTTCCAAGGTCAAGGACAATAACAAACACTTGCAGCTGATTACATTAGGTCTCATTACAACAACATTGACTGTTACACAGTCACTCTTTGCGAGCCGTCACGTCTTTAAATACCTATTTCGTAATTTCGAGATCTTTCTGGACCAAACAGGAATCATAACCCTATCGGTCTTTTATCTCGCGCTATCATTATTTCTTCCGGCATACTCCTTATCTCCAGGCTTTTTGTGTACACAAGCCCCGCTATCGCGATCGGGTTCGCGACAATATTGTTTAATAACATTTTGATAATTACATAAAAATAGCTTCCCAGCAGTGCTCATGTGCAATAATGGTAACACATAAATACTTATGCATTTACAGTTTAGTTTGCAATGTTATTTTTCTAGAAATTTCTGAACAGTGCTCATCAAATGTTTTTTAATTTGTCCTTAAAATGTACTGTAGATTTGGCATGCATGCATGCATGCATGCATGCACACACCTGCCAGCCTCTGTAGCTCAGGTGGAATCATGTCTGCCGTATGTTCAAGAAGTTGCTTTATAGACTGGGGTTCATTTGAGCATCATTTCAGTAATTTCATTCATCCTCAAATATGACTTAATGTTTGCGGACATAAATTAAAAAAAAAAAAGAACCACACACTCACACATTCTCTCTCTTATTTTCGTCTAAAGATAAAGTTTTTGTGCTCAGAGAATATTAAAACATGTATTTCTAGTTAAATCTTAGTATCAAATTTTTCAGTGGAATGCACTAACTTCTCTACTTTATTTTGTGGAAGAGAAAGTAATAACAGAATAGGTTACATTTTCTTAAACTCATAAAGATATGTCACCAACTTGATCTAAACCGATATACTGTAAATAAAATAAATATTTTGTAAACAATGCTGTCACTTGCCAGGATAATATCTGTTGTGTGCTGGAATTATGTCCTGCATGATTACTTTTACATTTCAGTAAATCTACTAACATAGGTCTATCAGTCTTAAGCACATTTAAAGTCATTGGTCTGATCCGAATTTGAACCCACAATGTGGGATTAGTAGGTGAGAGCCTAACCAACTGAGCCAGCCAGATCAACAATGTAGTGTAAAGGGTGAAGGGCAAAGGAATTAACAAGGTTGTGAACTAATATTATATTAAATAGCTTCCAATATTTTTCTATATTTAAATCAAACATTTATCTATGAATTTTCATAAATACTTAGTACTTGAATCGAGCAGGTGCAAAACATACTAACAACTAACATATGCTTTGTTGTAGGCACCAAGTACAACTACCGAGACCCTTTTGTGCCTCAAGTTGGGCTAACTTATGTACGAGGATGTGAGATTGAGGGTATGTTGGATCAAAATGGACGTGTCATAGAGGAAGGTCCAGAGCCAAAACCCCAGTTACCGGGAGAGAAGAGAACATTTCGAGTATGGCTTGATTGTAACCAATATCGTACTGACATGGATCTGGCAAGTCAGGGAAAGGAGGTAAGAGTGCTTCTTATTTGTGTAGATATGCAGTTGCTCTTTGTATAATCTTATAAGAGTAGTTTCCAACCTCATCAGCTGCTTTGAGTGCTATGTTTCTGACATTAGGGTACATGTTAACTTGCTGTACATAATTTATAATAGTTTATTTATCAGTCATATTTACTTAAGATGGGTCAGTACTAATAGCACTAACATCACTTTTCTTAATTTCTCTTTACATGTTTCAGAAACATGTGTTCCCATCTTCAGAATGTGTCAAACTGACGTGTGTTGTTTCTGTTGTGGTGGTTACCTATAGTAGCAGCATCTTGTAGTGGTGAAATGAACTTCCAGAGAGTACGTGGTGCCAGTAAATAAAAATTCATTAACTTTTGTTTGCATTTCAAAATGAAGATCTTTTCCCCTGTGTCCAATTCTGCTGCATGACTGGTTGGTTTGATTAGTACACTTCCCTGAAGAAACAAGAATATCATCTAGAATATGAACATATAGTAAACATAGCCAAAAACAATGGTTTTAAGAGAGTAACAATCGACAAGAAAATTACAAAATTGAAATGACAGAAACATAATCAAAGATACCACAATCTCATCCAGGAGCAAAAATTTAAATTCAAGAAATTCATGTATCATCCAAAAACATTTTACAAATTTAAGAAGATATTCATGAAACACAATGTTAGCCTAGCCCCACAGAAAAAATTTAGCATAGAGAAATTACTTTGTAATAGATTAAAAGACCCTATACCACAAGACAAAAAGGCTGGAATTTAAAAAATCAATTGCTTTGATTTTAATAAAGAATATATAGGGTGAGGGTGGGGTGGGGGGAGAAAGAAATCTAGTAACCAGACTAAAGGAACATATGAGATGCTTAAAATACAAGATAATCTGCAGTGTCACACCACTTCTGGATGACCAACCATAACATCAAACCTAACAGTACACTAATCAAACTGACCAGTCTTGCAGTAGAATTAGACACATGGGAAAAATCTTCATCTTGAAACAAAGACGACAGTAAATGAATTTTGATTTCCTGCCACCAAGCACCCTCTGGAAGTACATTTCACTGCCACATGATGCCACCATTATAGATGCCTACCACAACAGAAACAAAATACGGGTCAGTCGGACACATTCTGAAGATGGGAAGACATGTTCCTGAAACATGCTAACAGTGATTAAAAAAAACTGATGTTAGTGTTACTAATACTGACTCATCTTAAGTAAATACATCTTAACACATCACTGTTTCTTGCTTCTTCCATATAAAGGATCTTTCAACAAGAATGTCCTATCTTTGAATTTAAATGAAACATGTTCTATAAATAATAGAGGTTTACATAGAAAATGAAGCTAGTTACAGTGAAGTAACAAATATTACACAAATATAAATATTTGTTAATGAATCTACACTTATCTTAAGAAGTTGATGCTAATACTTCTTTCTTCTCTCTAAGATCGATTTCAAAGGTACATTGCATTATCTTCAGTTTATTATAAACAAACTCTGTTGTTAAGGAAATCTCAGTTACTATGTTTTTTCTTTTGTTTTGTTATGTTTTCAGCATTACCAACATCTGAAGACGAAACAAACCTAAAAACAGAATCAACTGCTGGTATGTCAAAATTCATTATACAATGTTTATTAAATCTATGGCACCATTTAATTGTTTTAATAATTTAACTTCGGGATTTATTTCATGATTAAATGACCAAAAATTATCTGCTATGGCCGATTTATCAATTTGTTTATGTTTAATGTTACGAAAACGTTCTTTCTTTCTGGTTTCCAAACTACGTTTCGTCTTTCCAATATAAACCTGATCACAATCTAAACAATTAAATTGATGAATGCCAGATTTTTTATTATTAGGAATTTTATCTTTTTTAGAAAATTGTAATACATTTTTAATACTATATTTATTTTAGGTTTGTTTTGTCTTCAGATGTTGGTAATGCTGAAAACATAACATAACAAAAGAAAAAACATGGTAACTGAGATTTCCTTAACAACGGAGGTTGTTTATAATAAACTGAAGACTAATGCAATGTGCCTTCGAAATCGATCTTAGAAAGAAGAAAGAAGTATTAACATCAACTTCTTAAGATAAGTGGAGATTCATGAACAAATATTTATATTTGTGTAATAGAGGTTTACTTATTTTTTTATTTTGGAACATAATTAATGTCATTTGTGTGGAAGAGAACATCAGTTAAGTGACCACCACAATGTCATTGGGTTGCACTTATACAATTGACCCAATTTTCAATGACAGAAGAATGTAAATTAGATCCAACTTCATTAATAACATGCGTGATGTTATTCATAAGATCATTTACTGTTTCTGGCTTGTTGGCATAAAGTAGAGATTAACATAACCCCACAAGAAGCAATCCAATGGCGTTAAATCACATGATCTTGGCTGCCAGTTATTATCACCACTATGGGAAATGATGAAACCTCTGAACTTCTTGAAAGGAGCAGTTGATTTTAGAGCAATATGACAGGTGGCACCATCTTGCTGGAACCAGATGTTTCTGAGATCCATACCATCCAATTGAGGCCTAAAGTAGTCCCTTATAAGATTCCAGTATCTTTCTCCTTTGACAGTTAGAGCTTCTCCATCTTCGTCTTTGAAAATATATGGACCAATAATTGCACTATGCCAAAATCCAACCACACAATAACATTTTGGGGATGAGATAGACTTTCTTGAATTTGCATTGGATTGTGATTGCTCCAATAGCAGTAATTTTGTTTGTTAACAAAACTATCCATCCAAAAGTGGGCTTCGTCGCTGAAGATGATTTTTCAACAAAAATCCAGGTCAGCTTCCAATTGCTCCATAGCCCAATCAGCAAGTACAGGTGCAACCTATGGTCGTTGTCCTTTAGTTATTGAGTTAACACCATTTTGTAAGCATGGAACTTCAAGTCCAGATATAGAATTCACCAAGTTGTGGTTGGCGAAAGACCCAATTTTTGTACTCAATGAGCAATTGATTTGTTTCCGTTCTTATGTACACTCTCATGAATGGTGCCTATATTTTCATTGGAGCACTTACTTTGGTCACATGCAGGTATTCTTTGATCGCTGAGAGAACCATTTCTTTAAAATTTATCAATCAAACACTGAATTGCTTATGCACACACATTGTTTATGCACACTGTAAACTTCATGTAATATACAGGTTTGTCGAACAGATGATCCATTTTGATAATAAATTTTCACAATTTCTACACGTTACTGAATGTTTTAACTTTCCATGAGTATTTGTCAATAACAACTGTAACCACATAAAAAAGTGACTACTGTAACTCAATAGCAACGGCAGCTATCACATGTTAAGGATAGAACACTTTTGTTGAAACATCCTATGTAAGTATTTATCAGTCATTTGATTCTTTAATTCATTACAATACATTTTCTCTTATATCCTAAATAAGTTTGATTACTGCATTTACTTTACTTTCTCCAATCATTTTTACAAAACCAAAAATTCTAAAACCAAAAATTGAGTGTAGAAGAATATAAGCTCACTGGACAAAAACTTAGTCACCGCTTGTAGAAATCAGCGATGAATCTTTAGAACTCGACAGCTGGTGCTAGGTCATGTCATGTGGTTAATGCTAGCCCACTGTTGTTACATGATCAGAGGTTCGTAACAAGCTAAGTGTGTCAAGTATTCAGTGCAATCCAATATGGAGAAATGTAAAGACATGACAGAGTGGCAAAAAGGGGCAATCGTGTTTGGCTCTGCTCATGGCATACGATAGGTGAGGTATCTGGACTTGTTGGTGTGTCGAAACGGACTGTCCAACGGGTCTACACACAGTGGTGTATTACATGCATCCATGTAACACAATGTCAGATTTGTGATCGGAAAAGGATCCTGACTGAGAGGGACTGGAGACGAGTTTCATGGCTAGCAAATGCAAATCACCTAAAAAACCCAACAGGAATTAAATTTAAAGGGAGTCGATTAATGACACTAAACAACACTTATTTTTAAATTTTTCCAGAACATGTTTCAGAGACTTTGCCTCTATCCTCAACCGGCCATTGAGGATAGAGGCAAAGTCTCTGAAACATGTTCCAGAAAAATTTAAAAATAAGTGTTGTTTAGTGTCATTAATCGGCTCCCTTTAAATTTAATTTATCATAACAACACTGTTTTCAACACTTCCAAGAAAGGAATTCCAACAGGAATTGCTTCATCTGTGAATGCAGATCCATCCTGACCTGTTAATGAGAGGACATTGCGAGGGGAACTACATTCCATGAACATTTGGGGTCTGACACCTTGAAGGAGGCCCCTGTTCACAAAGAGACAAAGCTGTGGGACTTAAGTGTGCTAAAAATCACCAAACTGGACAGTAGGTGAATGGCAGAATGTCATGTGGTCCGATGAATCACGTTTTTGCCTCAATTTGAATGACGCACATAATCAGGTGCACTGCAGCCACATGAAGTACTTCATGCTGAAGTACAGGGTCAGGTTCAAGCTGGAGGTGGGTCAGTAATGTTTTGGGGATGTTTTTCTTACTATGGATTGGCTCTCTCCATCAGGTGACCAATAGGATGAACCAGCACGTTTATTTGAACATTCTGAATGAGCAGGTATTGCCATTTAGTCAATCTCCATGATGATTGTGCTGTTGCCTCCCCTATATTTTAAGATGACAACTGCAGGGTTCATCGAGCTTGAAGAGTATTAGACTGGTTTCAGGAACACACATATACCTTATCATATCTCAATTGGCCTTCAAGCTCACCCGATTTTAACCCAATAAAAAAATTGTCAGATATGTTGGAACAATGTATGAATTGCTGAAATCAGCATCCCCACAATTTGGTGAATTTCTGCGAGCAGCTCATATGTGAGTGGTGTAATCTGGATGTGCCATACTTGCAGAACCCTGTGGACTCACTTTCTAACCAAACCCAGGCAGTTATCAGGCCCAGAGGTGGTGTTATGCGCTATTAATGTTAAGTTGACTAGGAGTGACTAATTTTTTGTCCAGTGAGCTTATAAAATATAAAATGTATTTAATAAATCATATTTTGCTTTTGTCAAGGATGTGTATGAGACATTTAACATTCTAATGCGGAGGAAACCAAAGGAGAACAACTTTAAGGCTGTGTTGGAGACAATACGGGAATTGATGAACACTGAATGTGTTGTACCCGATTGGCTTCATGACATCATTCTTGGCTATGGAGATCCAGGAGCTGCTCATTACTCCAGGTATAAAGGGGTATTAATATCTTGAACTATTGTTAAGAATCATAACAAAAGTATGTCAACAGTCTTGCTATGTATATTTATGACCATATAAAATGTTAAGAGTGATTTTAGTAACCGTGAACTAAGTTTCTCTATTTCTGAATGATATTTTTATTAAGAGCTATCAGAACCCACAGTTCTGCCTGAATTATGCATTAACTTGAAATATTCTTCTTTCTTCCTCTCTCACGCTCTCAAAATCTCTCTCTTCCACACCCCCTCTCTCTGTGCATATATACCATATGAAGTTTGTATAAGCAATATTAAAATTGATATTCATCAAATATAAGTAACAAGTTTAACAGCACACAAATTTGCACCTCTTCCTTTTGCCAGTATTGTATTAATACTATACTGTTTCTCATACATGAGTAATAGCAATAAAAATTTCTGAAGAGCCAAAATAAATTCAGTAACTTCAAGTTGAAGCCAAGAGCTTAAATTAAAAATGGAGACAATTAACAAATGAAAGGGTAGAACCAGAATGAAAAATTCAATGCCATAGCTGGGAATTGAACCACGGATCTTCTGGTTTCCATCCAGCCGCTCTAACCATTTGAGCTACTATGGCCAACGTGCCAACATGACATTAAATTCTCCATCTGACTCGTGTTTCTCCCGGTAAACCACTAGGAGTTCTCATAAATACATGAGACAACTACCTTAATGGCGACTTACTATGCTGTAAGTACTTTAAGGCCCGGGCTTTATAGTTCGAACCACTATTAGGTACAATTAATGGAAATTAATTGTTCTTTCACACTAGCCGTGTGTAGGACGCACTATGAAAGGGTAGAGCCAGAATGAAAAATTCAATGCCATAGCCGGGAATTGAAACCAGAAGATCCGTGGTTCAATTCCTGGCTATGGCATTGAATTTTTCATTCTGGCTCTACCCTTTCATAGTGCGTCCTACACACGGCTAGTGTGAAAGAACAATTAATTTCCATTAATTGTACCTAATAGTGGTTCGAACTATAAAGCCCGGGCCTTAAAGTACTTACAGCATAGTAAGTCGCCATTAAGGTAGTTGTCTCATGTATTTATGAGAACTCCTAGTGGTTTACCGGGAGAAACACGAGTCAGATGGAGAATTTAATGTCATGTTGGCACGTTGGCCATAGTAGCTCAAATGGTTAGAGCGGCTGGACGGAAACCAGAAGATCCGTGGTTCAATTCCTGGCTATGGCATTGAATTTTTCATTCTGGCTCTACCCTTTCATAGTGCGTCCTACACACGGCTAGTGTGAAAGAACAATTAATTTCCATTAATTAACAAATGGCCACAAGTTAATGTAGCATTGGTATTTTTGGCAACAAAGCTGTGGCTACATAGCAATAAGCTTCCCATACTTTTTCCTAAATCACAAAATTAACACTGTATTGCAATAAATGTGATATGCTGATTGAACACAATGGCTAGCTACTTAAAATATAGTTTAATAATTAGGACTTCCTAGTTATATATATATATATATATATATATATATATATATATATATATATATATATATATATATATATACTGGGTGTAAAGAAAAAGGCAATTATAGTGTAACAATAATACAGTATCAAAGTAAGCATTTAAAGGATAGAAGCAAAGGGATTGCACTTTTACTGTGCTGCATGCATCAAAACTAAATCAAAGTCTCTGATTGAAAAATCTATTTGTGGTATGTCAAATGTAAATAAAACACTTCTGTATAGTGCTATATGTGTTTCAAATGGGAAGAGTTCTGGACCACTGCCAATCAGAGCGTTTAGTGCACTCAGCATTGCCACCTCGTTACCCCACTCTTTTCATATTTCCCTTTCTCTCGCACACTATCCTAGACAGTGCAGGTTTCCTTTGTGCTAGATGTAAGGGAATGCAAACACAATTTTCCAAACTTTTATAATAATGCACAGTTGATGAAATCACAATTGCAACATGGATATTCGCCTATTATGCTCATGTTTTAAATGCTATAATTGTAATTACAGCTTATGAATTACATGTTTTTCTAATCCAATAGAACTGCCAGTGGCATATCCATATCCATGGCTGAATGGTTAGACTGCTCGACTCTCACCAAGGCAGCCCGGATTCGATCCCAGGCAACCGTAAAGTGAGATTTGTGGTGAACAACACAGCGCTGGGGCGGGTTTTCTCCAGGGTCTCCGGTTTCCCCTGCCATCTCATTCCACCGATGCTCCATCTTCATCTCATGTATCATCAGTGTCACTGCCTCTGGGGCTGCATGTAGTAAGCGAGCATTAAACACTACACTAGGCATATCCATGTAGCTGTGAATGTCATTTACATCAAGAGACAATTTTTTATTGTCACTTTTCATTGTTCGAGTACTGCAAATTTATGATGATAGGCTCCAAAATCTCATGCTATTTCTTTCCAAAAGTTGTCTTCTTGTAGTTTATCTGCATGTCTCGCACAGTTTTCTCAGTCTTGTGTTACCTTGTCAGTTTCTTTGTCAGTAAGTCGTTCAACATCAGTCAGTTTTAAAAGTATTATTTCTGTTTGCAACGTAATTTGAGCTTACATTAACTAAATTGTACTGGCAGTGGTAAGGGTGAAGGCAGATTACCTTGTGACTCATTTCAGATGCAAGTTGAACCAGCTGATAGATATACTTTCCCATGGTTTTTAAACGAAAGAACAACTGAGTAATACTGATTTGAATTCTCTAGAGTAAATAGAGGTTACGAACCATTCATAAACAAACATATAATGTGACGACTCACTTTCTGCCAGGCCAGCAGGAAGTGTACTGTTTTCTCTCTCTCAAATTTAACAAACACCTTGGCTTATTCATAGTAATTCTTTTATCATGTCTGTCAAACATTTACATTTCAGGTATACATGCCAACCAGTAATGATCTTCATTACAGTCTTATGTTGTGATGCATTGTTACAGTGTATTGGTACTTTATTTATTTGTAGGAAAACTATTAGAGCTAAAAATATGGGTTTTTTATGATAATGTTAGACAAATTACTCATGGATCAGTTATTGCAAAATTTGAATTTTTGTCTCAGCACAAATAGTATTTATTAAAGATGGATTCAGTAGGCGCTCATCCCTTACCAGTTATGGGGAATGCAATATGACAACACTGTAGGACTTCAATTGGTTGCTCATCTAGTAGCTTTCAAGGACAAACATCATCCCATTTGAAATACATAATAGTCACATTAATAGGTGTGTCTGTTGTCCAGACACACAATGGTATGGTAATATTATCTTGTTTAGTACAGTACAGGTATGAAATGGTCAGTTTCTCATTATGTAACAGTATTCATTAGTAGAGACAGTATGTACATACTTCTCATGTGAGTTACACTTCATTTCAGTACTTTAAAAAGTCAAATTTCAATTATTTCATGCAGATAAAACTTTCTGTTTATTACTTTTTTGCACTCTTACATTGTGACCGCTCTTGCCAGACCTCATCAGCCACAGGTAGTGATATGTTTTTCAGTGCCAGCTGGCATATAATTGGCTGGAGAGAGGGAAAGTGAAGCCATTCTCAGCCTAGGAATAGTCTGGAAGGTCAGTTATCAAAGAGAGCAATCACTTCTGCAAGAGAGATTGTAGCAATGAAGTTGTTTCACTTGTGGGCTCTGTGAGTGTTGTGTTTGATGCACCACTGAGTGCTTGAAGAGACAACAGACTAGAAAGGGAACTCAGTAAGCAAGTGGCACACCTTTAATTGAAGTGCTATGGACATGAAAAATTGAAGATGACTAATGGAAAAGTTAATGGAAATGAATTATTCTTTTACGCCACTGTGTGAAGGGTAAAGTTTGAAAAAGTGGAGTCAGACTAAGACATTCAATGCCATAGCTGGGATTTCAACCATGGATCTCCTGGCCTCCATCTGATTGCTCTTAACCATTGAGTTACCACGGCAAGATGCCAATACAACATTAAATTCTTCAACCAACTTGCATTTTTCCCGACTTGCATTTTTTTGAAAGAATAATTTCTATTAATTGACTTAATAGTGGTCTGAACCATAAAGCCTGGGAGTTGTAGTCGCCATTAAGGTAGTTGTCTCATTTGTATATGAGATCGCCTAGTGATTTATACAAATATAATAATTTGTAACATAAAACTTCACTTACGAGAAATGATGAAAGTTTTCTTATTAATTGATGAGGATCAAGATTTTGTGAAAAAAATTCTTCACATCTTCAGCTCAAGCCTCAAACAGCCTCGTTGTCAAGGTCATGCTCACTAGAGATTACTATGTTTTTGCTGGTACTACCAAAATCTGAAAATGAAATAAACTTAAAAACAGAATCGACTGCCCGTATTTCAAAATTCATTATGTGATTACGTAGAAAATGAAGCTAGCCACAGTGAAGCAATGAATATTACACAAATATAAATATTTTGTAACAAAAGGCTTCACTTATCTTAAGAATTAACACCATTTTCTTAAGATAAGTGAAGCCTTTTGTTACAAATATTTATATTTATGTAATAATTATTACGCAGTGTTTATTTTTTAAAATAAATATTTTTTCCCAAACCATTAAATCTATTGGACCATATGAAGAATTAATTATTCAGTTAAAAGAAAATTAAAGAAAACTTTAATCATTTCTTATAAGATAAGTGAAGTTTTATGTTACAGATTATTATATTTGTATATATTTCTTGCTTCACTGTCAATAGCTTCCTATTTTACGTATTTCCTAGTGATTTACTTGGAAAAACATGAGTCAGTTGGAGAATTTAATGTCATGCTGGCATGTTGCCATGGTAGCTCAATGGTTATGAGCAACTGGACTGAGACTGGGAGATCTGTGATTCAAATGCTAGCTATGCATTGAATTTTTCAATGTGACTTAACCTTTCCAAGTACTGGAAAAGTTGATGAGATCACATTATTCGACAATTTCAGTAGTGACTGCTTAAATTCAACCTAGTTATATCCTGTAAAAAAAAAAGTGCTGCCATTACCTTTCTATTTAATAATGTCTTTACATCAAGAGTATCATTCCATAATCAGCTACAGCTATTGATTGTATTACCTTTCAAGTTTTAGTGTTGCTTATGTTATTTTAAAGTTACATTTCACCTTTGAAAATGTATGGTTTGTTTTTCTTAGTTTCTCTTACATTAAGTTTAATTATCCAATACTTTCAGGTGTAGGAAACCATTAATTAAAAACACACAATTATTTTAAAATTTACATTCTTTTATCATTATTAGTAAAGTGAATGAAAAATAGAATATTAATGGAGATGTGAATTTAATTTGTAGAATGCCTAATGAAATTGCCACCATGGACTTCAATGATACTTTTCTGAATATGGATCATCTGCGAGCCAGCTTTCCAGAGCATGAGATTCGAGTGAGGACTGATGATCCTAGGAAACTTGTACCACCCTTCAGGTAATTTTGAACTGTAACTCTCTTTTCTTGAAGTGTTCTACAGTTCACATGGGAAGACCAAGAAAACGGTGGAACCAGTAAAATAAATTTAGTAGATTGCAACAGGTAGTAATGGCTAAAGCATAAAGGAAGATGATGATGATGATGATGATGATGATGATGATGATGATGATGATGATGATGATGATGATGATGATGATGATGATGATGATGATGATGATGATGATGATGATTTAACATAGTATTGATTTTTAGCCATTGTGTTGCATACTCCATTGCTTTTCTCCAAGAAAAGTTTTAACAACATACAAAATTTAATCTTTGATTGTAAACAACTATATTCAGAAATAAAAAGTAAGATTTTAGATTTTCATTATTTTCATTTTTAAAATTTATATGATTATTATATCATTATTTTCTTGGAAAATCAGATGTATAGGACCATGTATATACTTTTTCTACTATAATATGTTGAACAGTCTGGGATGAAACTTTTAACTAAATTGGTTGAAATTTGTATAAATTTCTATATATTACTATTGAGTACCCTTAAAGCATATTCAGTGATTGTTTAACTAAACTTCATATAACTTAACCATCAACTAGGAAATTAAATATAAAATATTTTTCTTTAAACTCAATTTCCACTATTCAAAATGCTATTTATTGCTAACATCTGTTTATAAACTTAGGCTTCCACAAAATTTATAGCTAAATATACAGTAAATATTTAAATTGAAAAACGACCAATTTACGGGCTGATCCGTTTGAGATTTCAGAAAAGTAAGACCATATATAAAGGAATGTGTTCAACTTTATTGGTTAATGGTATACATTTGTGTAGGAAAGTCAGGAGTTTTGTGTCAAACATATTAGCACTCAACATGACCTCCATTACAAATGCGGCACAGTTCATACCTAGCACCCATGTTGTGCCATGTGGCTTACAAAATTTCTGGAGTGATTTGCGGAAAGGTGCTGTAATCTCCCACCGCATATGGGCTAGAATCTTTGACTTCTCAAAGTTTTTTTTTTTTTTCTTGAGGTGTTGAGTCTGGGTTATTAGAAGGCCATGGGATGGGTTCATTACTGCCATATCAGCTATCATTGCACAAGTGATTTAATCGATTCCACACTATGAGAGCCCAATGTGTTGTAGCACCATCCTGTTATAGATAATGGTTTTCAGCATCCCAACTTCTTGCAATTGAAGGATCACAAACGGCTTGATCATATTAAGGTAATTGACAGCACAAACAGTCTCCTCTGCAAAAAGGAAATGGCCGTAGACTTTCTCATGCATCATTGCACACCACACATTCACTTTGGGGCTGTCTCATTCAAGTTTGTATGAGAAATGTGGTTTTACAGATCCCCACACAACTACAGTTGTGTGTGTTGACTGAGCAATTTACATGAAATGTGGCTTTGTAAGTAAATTTCCATTTATTCAACCATCGATCATCTGCTTCCTCCCGCTCACACATCATGATAGCGCAGTTGAATCAAGCTTCATAATTCTGCTGCGTCAGTGCTTGTGTTCACTGAATATGGCACGGAAACATCTTAAGATACCGTCTAACAATCCTCTCACATGTATATGGTGAATTCTGCTGTGCTGATGAGCGGCAGAGTGACTTTTGTAGACTCTTGAGTCATGGCTTGTCAAATATCTTCCTCTCTATATCGAGATTTAACTGTATTGGAACACCACAGTGAAGCGAAAAATTATTAATTTTTAGATGAGTCGTATTTATTACACATCTGCTTCACTTTCGTACCTATTTTGAGGACATGTTTCGCAAATCATCGTTTGCATCTACGGCTCTTATGCGACTAAAGCTTGATCCAGCGGTGTGGGTAATTCTGGGGTTGCTGCTGCCATCTGTTGATTTAGTGATGAACTTAAATGTGGGATTCTCTTCAGGCGGGATTTCAAAGTTCATTAGTTGGTTTTTATGTTTTTCTATGAATATCCTCTTCCATATGACGAGTAAATATGTAAATATGTAAATATGTAAATTTTTTCACAGGGAGGACAAAAAGAAACATAGGCACTAGAAAGAAAGAACACTTCAGGCACTTAAGATACAAAAATATTGATAAGTCCACAATAGCAGCTCATTTCTGGTCTGAAAATCATGAAATTGAAGATAGCACAGAATTACTAAAATACGTACAAAAACATAATGAACTCGTCATATGGGAGAGGATATACATAGAAAAACATAAAAACCAACTAATGAACTTTGAAATCCCGCCAGAAGAGAAATTCACATTTAAGTTCATCACTAAATCAACAGATGGCAGCAGCAACCCCAGAATTACCCACACCGCTGGATCAAGCTTTAGTCGCATAAGAGCCGTAGATGCAAACGATGATTTGCGAAACATGTCCTCAAAATAGGTACGAAAGTGAAGCAGATGTGTAATAAATACAACTCATCTAAAAATTAATAATCTTCCTCTCTGTTGTTATCACACAGTCTTCCACCTGTGTGAAGCATTTTCATAACATTTTCCAAGAACATGTTGTACCATTTAACAATGCGTCGATGTGATGGGACATACTGACAGTTGTAGTGATTTCTGAAAGCTTGCTGGGTCGCTATTACACTAAAAACTTTTGAAAATCATATGATACACTGAGTGCACTGAGCACACTGTTGTAGCATTACAACCATTTTGTTTTGTTTTCTTAGCACGATAGCATTGTCATGCTACTGGAAACATCACTTATTTATTAACTCCCAACCTTTCCGCCTACATTGCAGAAAGTTGCTCAGAGATGTGTAGATTAACTTAATAAATATGTTTTACTTTTCTGACATCTCAAATGGATCAATCTGTGTTTTACACTGTCAAGGTCTATGGGTTGTAGAAGATAAATGTGCAAAAGCAATATGTTAGAGATAAAGACAGCCAGCTTAAAAGAAGTTTTGAACAATAAGAATTTTTTGTTAAATCCGACAGGTTTAAGATTTAAAAGTAATTTTGCAGTTGTTCTTAATTTATAATACCAGATACACAAAACCCTGGACAGATTTCATTTTATTACTTGACCTCAGATTTGTAGTTCAGTTAATGTATTTGACATTGCTTGTCAGAATTTCAAAGTCAGAGGTAATCCAAGTTCATATTCTGGTGACAGTTTTAAGCTTACATAAAGTAATTGGTGATTGGCATGGGGAATGCTTGTGGGACACTGTTATACAGGGTTCTTTATTTAAAACCTAATGGGCGCACAGAATTTCATCTATGTGTGATTAGGAGTGCCACAGCCAGCTTTGCTTCTACATAAACTCTGTTTATAAAGCATGTATAACACTCTTGCCTTATAGAAGAGATCTGGGAATGTCATCCACCCTCAACTAAACAAGCATTATATCTGGAGAACTCATTTTGATTCACACGATTAAGTTGGGCCACTCTAATGTTTCCAATATCATTTGTAATTAGTACATTAATTAATGTATTAATTTTGTGCTTCATTGTATCATAGTCCTTAAACAACGGAATATCATTTGTAATATTTTTCTTTCAGTTTACCCCACAAATAAAACTAATACACTGCTAGATCAGGGGTGCGAGAGGGCTGTACACCAGCACTAAATACTTTATCTTCAAACACATCCCTAATTTTATTTATGGACAGCAGCTGTATGGGCAGCAGCAGAATGTTGAAACCGCCCATATAATTTCTCTTTTTGTGTCAGTTAATAATAAAATGGGATCAAAATGTCATTTTGATACCTCTCTGCATTTACAGTCTGCTTATAGAATATTGGCATTTATATTTGTCTAGCACTAACAGCACACAAAACTCCATAATGAGGGACTTCTTGAACATGATGTGAATTTTCAGAGGCCCAGTACCGACTATTATGAGTGTTGACACAACCACTAAGGTGGAACTATGCATCATCAGAAAAGAACAGCAGCTTTGGATCAGTTAAACTGTCATTCTCTGATGAAAGAAATCATTTATAATAATGCATTCGTGATACTGGGTCACCTTGTTTTAAAGCATGGACACATACAATTTTAGTTTTAATAATTTAGTTGCTCTGTGTGCAGAAGACTGTGAAGTTCCTGCCTGAGGTGGATTTGGTTGGTGAATGTTCAAAATATGTGCCTGTATCATCTAACTGTTCCTCTGTTAACACTGTATGTTTAGGCTTTTGATTTCTGTTTGCCATAGAACTAGCAGTTCCGAATTTCTTCACAATCTCATGAAGTGCAAATCTCTAAGGATTAATTGCCATCAATTAACTTAAAATAATAAGAGTTTAATGATGAAGCCTGGGACTCAAGTACTTACAATAGTAGTTGCCACAAACGGTGTCGACTGTTGTGTCGTGGCTCCCGAGGGCATCCAGTCCCAGTATCACCTCTTCAGCCACCTTCACGACGAACACCCACAGATGCAAAGCACTCCGTCCCAAGGTTAACTGCAGCAAGGCCTCCCTGTCCACGGGCAAGGTGTCGCCCGATGCCGTCACTAGCTGTTATGGTCGGCTCGGTTTTCTGGACGGCAAACCCCTGGCTACGTCAGGTCTGACGACGGTCATGGCTGGCCCGGTGTCCACAAGCACGCGGCATGACCTCTGTTTCACCCAACCGTCCGCGATGAGACTCATCCGTACGTCGACTGACGGCGCGCAGTGTTACTCGAGGGGATAGTGGTGATGGCGCCTGCGTGCCCCTCGCCACGCCAGCCCTTACTCGATTTTCCGCTGCTCTTCTTGGTGGCGGCAGGAGGCTGGCCACACCCCCAACACACCCACTTAGTTTTCGTCGGCATCTCTGGTCTGGTGTTCGGTCTCCATCGCAGCGGATATCTTTGTCTTCGAGGTCGGGCTAGCCGTCACCTTGGCCGCCTCCATCCTTAATGCGGTCTTCAGATGGTCTTATATTCGCCGAGCTGACGTATCTCGGCATCTAGTACCCCGCGCCGAAGGTGTAGGCGGCTTCTCGGGATACGAATTCTGGTGGGAGGTCGACCAAGTCTTTGCTAGCCAGCTGTTCGATTGCCAGGGCGAACTTCTGCAGCGTCTCCCCTGGCTGCTGCGTCCTAGATTTCAGCTGGCTGGGGTAGGCTGCGGCTAAGAGGTAGTTTCCGAACCGGTTTTCCGGGGCTTCCCAGATTTCCTTGGACGCCGCCGCTGTCTAGACCGCGTTCAGAACCTCTGCAGCCCGTCCCTGGAGGCTGGCTATTAGCTGTGCGGCCTCTTGCTCTGGCAACCACTTGTGCTTGGTCAAGGTGTCGAATTGGCGGAAGACTTTAAACATTGACGTACTGTCGTACTTCGGAGGTTTGACGCGCGCAGATGTGTCGCGTCCCCTTCAAATCTTTGAGTCTTCTGCGGACGATGACCACCATGGCGTTCAGGGACGTGTTGTTGCTGTCGGCCTTTCCCATCTAGGTCGTTAACGCGGTTCGCCAGGTCTTCGACGTGCTCGTCCACTTGACCCATCCGATTGCCCAGCTTCGTGAGGTCATCCCTCACGCCGGTCAACAGCTCTTCAAATTTGGTGGCGAGGGCTTCGTTCGCAGCCTTTATTTCGGTTAATTTGGCCTTCATTTCGGTCATCTTCGCGGCCAGTTTGTTATTTGCCGTTTCCAACTTCGCGCTCAGGTTGTTATTTGCCGCTTCCGTCTTTGCAGGGAGGGTGTCATTCGCTGTCGTTCATTTCTTCCATCTTTTCTAAGATCTTGGCCAATGCAGCTTCCATCGTTGTATCCCACTTCTGACACCAAATGTGACTTAGTGGGTTGGCAGATATTTAAAACACTCTTTATTGCAGTAAACAGAAGCTTTGTACAACCCTTGCAGCAGCAATACGATGTGACATTGACAAACAGTGGTCTTGAAGGTCAACTCGATGCTCAGCTGCACATAAACAAACAAAAAAATTGCTTGGGCACATTTCAAATGTCCACTGTCGCAATAACCATTGTACAACTCACACAATTACACAACTGCACAACTCAACTGACTCCTTCTCACACTTTTCTGCTATTTATACCTTCTAGTCATTGTTCTAGAATGCAGTACATTTGATAAAAATCGCGACGGCATCAGAAAAGTGGAAAATTCCAGACTTCTCTCTGTCTCTTTCTCTCACTCGGCAAATGTCCAGCTTGGTGCGCCACTATCTGTCTCCTTTTTTCCTGCCCACGCGCACAGCTCTGGCTTTGCAGTGGCCCCAACACAACAGTGTGATTGGTGACATTATGCAACTTATGGGAATAAAGAAACTGGATGCATGTTCTGACACTTTATTGGGTGGGGAGGGGATCATCAATGTTAAAGTTATCCCCTTCAAAATAGTGTTCTCCCCAGCTATATTTCATGTTGAAAATTTGTTATTGTTGGAAGCAGTGCTACAGCTCATATTTTGTTAGTACCATGCTGTTCAATGGTTATATCATATATTTTCTATAACGGTCAAATCATGTGCAGTAATCTTTCTTAACTTGAATTTAATTGTGTTATGTATATTTATCAGATCACTTGTACAACGTATTGCCTTAAGCTTTTGGGCTTTCACAAACTTATTATACAGAAATATTTTGTGTTGAACAGATTATGTTTGTTCCAATACCCAAGCAGCTATTTCATTTTTATACATTTTTATACTTGGGGCTCAGAAGCATCCAATAGCCTATAACCTTGATAGGCTCTATTCTGGCATCATACAACACAGTTACTAACCATGGAATAACACCTAGCAGGGTTTATTCCACATTTTCACAACTGGCCATAAATATAGAACATTTGAAAATCAATCCTTTTAAATTCAAGTTTTTTCCTGTTTTATGTAAAAAGTATACTAATTATGCTGTGTAGCATCAATTGCTAGAAGGATCTAACTATAAAAGTGTTACTCTACATCACAACCTTGGTGTAATTCTCCTGTTTATTTGGTAGATTAACTTTTGAAGAGGTGCTGAACAAAAAACGAGCAGAGCCAGGAAGTGATGAAACAAAACAAAGGAAGGTAATCACAGTGGAACCTCATGTAATTCCTAGCCGAGGTCCATATTTGTTTAATGAACCAAAGAGGTAAGTTTCATTCATCAACGTAGCTATGCTAAGTATTCTTGCACATGAGAATCTACCCTTATGATAACAAAATAATTTATTTTTAACTTATCCATTAGTTTTAGAATGAGTGAGTTAGTTTGTGGGATTTTAGGGCACTTTGACAGCTAGTCACTTTGACCCAAATTAGTTGTGCAGAAATACATTGGCTACTTGTCTATTTAACTTATTTTGAAACTACCTATTAACTGCAATTAACTACAAACCCATACTATTTATGTTCATATAGTGATCTCAAAAATTAGGTATAAATTATCTTCAATTGTTGAACAGCTGCAGTGAAAATTATAAACTTCTTGAATAACATAGAAAAATCCGTGAATGAAATTGGCATATTGATATATGTAATGCATTTTACTTATAAGATAATAACTTGAAATAAGAGGTACATAATAGACAGGAAAAGTAAACAAGTTGGGCATGGCAAAAAGGTAATGATGATAGTCAAGTAAATGGAAGCCAATAACCATTAAATGGGTCAAAATGTCCAAACAAGTGTAATATTTTGAATGATATAGTTAATATCTTCTAAACATTTTGAAGCAGCAGTATAGAAATTTATATTTAAATAGATGATAAGCAGTATAGCAGGTGGTTATCATTTTAAAGGAAGTGGATAAGAATTATAGATATCTGACATTATAGCATAGGTTTGTATTCAAAAAGTTTGGTCTTGAGTGTTAGTTTATAACAAATTTAACAAAAATCTGCACTATGCAAAATAGGTAGATCAAACCCTATACAGTAACATATGAAGCTCATGAGGCATGTTAGTTGTGTGTTTTAATTGGAAAATTGTGTAAATATTTTAAAAATTTTCTGATCTCTATGAACAAAGCCACCAACTTGAGAATGAAATATTTTGGAAAATACACAATTAGAAACAAAACTATATTGCATAATCAATATTTTTAAAAATTCTTTAATTCACATTTCTCCAGTATTCAATTTTCCTGTGACTTGATAGGCTACAAATTTTCAGCTCTTTTTCTGTAATTAAACATATGTTCTCATGTTAAATCACTTTGTCATCCACAGGAATGCCATTCCATTCACTCCAACACAAGTAGAAGCCATTCGTGCAGGTATGCAACCTGGTTTGACATTGGTAGTAGGTCCTCCAGGTACAGGAAAGACGGATGTAGCAGTGCAAATCATCTCAAACCTGTACCACAATTTTCCAGCACAAAGAACACTTATTGTTACACATTCCAATCAGGCCCTGAATCAGCTATTTGAGAAGATCATGGCACTGGATATTGATGAGAGACATCTTCTTCGTTTGGGTCATGGAGAAGAAGCTCTTGAAACAGAAAAGGACTTCAGCAGGTAAAGCTATTATGAACAAAGTGCTGTGTACATACAAAGGGATGCTAATAATTAAGAGCCCAGATGTTTAGGTATTTACAACAATTGGAATAGGCAGACAAAACAAGACAAGAAGTATAAGAAAAGGTACAGTACATTTAAACAAAGGTATTTTGCACTTAAAATAATCATAGCACATTTAATAGCTCATATTTGTTTTAAAAATCATACAAATTATATATTTTCATTGTTGCATATTAACATAAGGTGTTATTGTAAATGTTCTTGCTTTAGACTCAACTGCTATCATCTAATGATTTATACAACTGTAAATAATGAAAACGGCTATGTTTGCTTGATGTGGGCAATGGCTTTAGGAAGTAGCCTTATTTTCTTTAAAGTGAGAATAGATTTGTGTTTTATCCTTAACAGACCTGTTGATTGATAAAACACTGCTTTTTATGATCAACTGTCTTTTCATTAATCTTATACAATAAAACTATTTCATTAGTTGTAAAACACTAAGTACCAAATTCACTAACATGACAGTGAAGTTTACTTTTCAATGATTGACTGAATATAGGCATTGTAATGATATGTTATTTCTGCTTTCTTATGACTATAACAGACAATAACTGTCAGAATGCTTTCCACATGTATTGGATGATGAATGAAGTGGATGAAATAATGCTCAAATGATTCTAGGGAGCACAGAGCTTGGAGTTACCTGACATTCATATTTCAAGATAAGAGAAAATTCCAGAAAAGAACCTTATCCAGATAAGTCACCCTGACTGAGATTCAAATTCAGGACGTCAATGTGAGGCAGACATGCTACCGCCCACCTCGGTAGTGTAGATGGTAGCATGTTTGCCTCATGTTCAAGAGGTCCTGAGTTCGAATCTCGGTAAGGGTGAGTTACCTGGATAAGGTTTTTTCTGGGGTTTTCCCTTATCCTTCAAGACAAATGTCGGGTTATTGTAAGCTCCATGGACCCTGGGCTCATTTGAGCATCACTTCACGCAATTCATGCACCGTCCGATATGACTTAACGTTGGAGGACGTAAATTACAAACAAAAAAAAAAAAAAAAAAAAAAAAAAAAAAAAAAAAAAAAAAACATGCTATCACTTATGCTACAGAGGCCATCATCTAGATTTTCTTGAAAGTAATAGAAAAATTGAAAATAAATGTTTATGTCGATATGAAAAAGACAAAGTTTGTCATTTATAATTCATACAGGCAAGCCAAATCATGGCTTTCACAAAAGGCAAAACTGCTGGAATAATTACTAGTTATATCCTTCCAAGAAGCTCAAAACACAATTATATATAACGTTTTATAAATAATAACTTATATATAACTTTTATAACTTTTTATACATTACTAGACAGTAGAAAAAGTATTTTATCTATCATTTAGGCTCTATTAATAACTACCTCAGTTCACATTTTTGCTTTTGATTACTTTGAGATTTTTATCCCATATGCAGAACACATAGTAAATAAAATACACAAAATATTAATAAGCTCTTAAAATGTTCTTTGAATCAAATCCTTTACTAATCAGTCCTAAAATTTTATTTTCAACTAAAAGGAAAATATTTTAATTGTTTTATTTGTGTAGCAATTTTTAATTTATATGGTTATGTTCGTAGCTGTAAGTTTTAGGAATGATTGATGGTGTTATTTCTCGTTGAACTGTAGGCTTATTTATAAAGAAATAAAATTATTGTGCTGGAATTGATTCATTTTAATTACTTCACTAGAAAAAAATATTTTATATAAATGTGTTTGAAGATTTTAGTTTTGCGAACTTATGTTTTGAAAATATTGATTGCAAATCGAGCGCATGATTATTTTTTTTTTTTAAAAATATGTAAATATTTTTGAACCTTATTTCTTAAGTTCTTCTGAAAACTTCAAGAATTAAATTAAAAAGTATGGGTAGAGCATTTTGAATATTAAAAGCTGGTAAAAATATAAAGATTGAAAAAAATAGATTTGAGGTCAAACACTGTACTTCACCTATATGATGTGAAGTCTTTCAAATATATCTTTGAAGGTTTAAAACTGATGTATTAGGATTAAATTGTAGTATGAAAGTATAAAGTATTAGCTATAAACAAACTAAATTCTTGTCACTTTATTTCAAATTTCAGTGATGTATTATTGCCTTAAAACAAAATGTAATGTTCTGCAGATATGGTCGAGTAAATTATGTGCTTGCAAAGCGATTGGATCTACTAATGGAGGTACAGCGACTTCAGGAAAGTCTGGAAGTGGCTGGAGATGTAGCTTACACATGTGAAACAGCAGGACATTTCTTTCTGTACCAGGTCTTGGCTCGATGGGAGCGATTTCTGAGCAGAGTAAGACCTCCAGGAAGCAAGGTAAGTTTCCATAGTAATAATTAGCATAGTTGGTGCAAAACCTCATTAAGCTTGACAGGATTTAAAGGTATAAGGTTGCTCTAAAGTTGGGTGGCAATATGAAGGAATTTTAAGGCACTGCATTAGTGAGTCAAGATGATCACTGTGTGTCAATCTCACTGCTACAGCAGATGCCTTGTAAGGGTCCTCTGCTCCAGTAATTTCACTCTGTGTTCTAATGATGTTATAGTGGCAGACTAATAGAAATTGCAGGAATGGGAGCTATGCTATGATTGGGTGGTTATTTGATTCCTATTCCTAACCCTTTACCAGTGTCCAATCGATATGCAAATTTGAATTGCCATTGTTATGATAGTAACTACACTTTGTATGATTCATATCATTAATATTAATTATGCATTATTAAAAATATAGAATGATCATAAAACTATTTAAAATGAACAAAACATGTAGAATAAAGTATATTGTTAGATCATTAAGGTAAAATTAACTGTATGGAGCTTTTGTATTTAGAAATTGAAATGTGTAGTGTTTAACGCCCACTTTTACTACATACGGCACCGCAGGCGGTGACACTGATGATACATGAGATTAAGATGGAGCACCGGGGGAATGAGATGGCGGGGGAAACCGGAGGTCCCGGAGAAAACCCGCCCCAGCGCCGTGTTGTCTGCCACAAATCTCACTTTGCGGTCGCCTTGGTGAGAGCCAAGAGGTCTAACCACTGAGCCATGGCGCGGCCTCCGGCCTCCGTATTTAGAAGATATTTCATAAATGGTGTATATAAATAAAATGCCCTGGGCAGAATAAATTCAGCTTCAGGCTGCTTCTTCTTCTGATCATCATCATCATCATCATCATCATCATCATCATCATCATCATCATCATCATCATCATCATCATCATCATCATCATCATCATCATCATCATCATCATCATCAGATGTCCTGTGCCTACTAAAGAAAGCTAAGAGCTCCTCTTTGCAGAATCAAAGTTGCACTGGCACTACATAATAGTATCATACCTTAGGTTGCAGGGTATAACTTAGATAACAGACCTCTTTGTATCAAAAAATTTCCAAAAGTGTAATAATACTGATTTACTAAAATTAGGCAAGTGAGTCAACCTTGTATATACTTTTCTCCACTTACAAGTTTTTTATGAAGACTATTTTCTGGGGACTTCTCCCCTATCATCAGTTCTGTGGTTGACTCAGTTCTGTAGTTGAGTCAACCATAGAACTGACGATAGGGGAGAAGTCCCCAGAAACTAGTCTTCATAAAAAACTTGTAAGTGGAGAAAAGTATATACAAGGTTGACTCACTTGCCTAATTTTAGTAACAATGGCACTCCACTTTCTGAAATACTTCTTTTTATTCTATATAAATACTGATTTACTCCAAAGGACAGCAGTGAGTTCTGTAAAGGTGGACTTAACAGGATTTAGAGGTAGTAAAAGAGTTTTATATAGGATAAATTTAATAATGCATAGAACTGATATGACAGGAATTAAAAATAACTAATTGCAATTAAATATTAAAATCGGAAGCACTATTAACGGTAAACTATTCTTCATTTGTTGAGGTATTTTTTAGAACGAGTAGTTACACTTATTTACACTCACCTTCACTTAAATGCTAGAACACAATTGAAACTTTTTGAGGGCATTCATCCTCATCATCAGCTACTGGTAGCTACTGGGTAGCTGATCATAGGAAGAATCACCTTGAAAAGTTTCAGTTGTATTCTAACATTTAAAAAGTGAAGATGAGTGTAAATAACTGTTACCACTTATTTGGAAAAATATCCAACAAAAAATAATTAAACATTGAAAATGTCTATCAAATGATTTAACTGGATATATGAAGCATTAGTAGAACCAAAATGTTGTATGCAGTAGAAATATGGGTTCAGATATAGGCCAAAAAGTAGATCAGATATATAGATTATGCTGCAAAGAATTTTTGTGATTAATCAGAGCAGCTTCAAATATTAGTACAGTTGAAATTGTTATGATTAAAAGCATTGTTAAAATTTAAGATTCTGTAAGTCTTTCAATATTATAATCTTCGTAAAAGTTAAAGACATATGAAGGTGGGCCATACTGCAGATTCCATCAAATCCTAAGCTTGCTGGTCCTCCTACTAGCACTGCCGAATGGGTACACGCATCTCATGCGCCTGAACTGAGAACATTATTTTCATTAATTATGCTTGGATAAATATTTGAAAATGACAGATGCCAATCTTATAATAAGAAAGAATTTTATTTTCTGATCATGACGTATAAAAATCCTGTCTCCACGTGTGTAGTGTTTAACGCTCGCTTTTACTACATATGGCACCGCAGGCGGTGACACTGATGATACATGAGATGAAGATGGAGCACCGGTAGAATGAGATGGCGGGGGAAACCGGAGGTCCTGGAGAAAACCCGCCCCAGCACCGTGTTGTCCACCACAAATCTCACTTTGCGGTCGCCTGGGATCGAACCCGGACCGCCTTGGTGAGAGCCAAGCGGTCTAACCACTGAGCCGCGGCGTGGCCGTTCCTGTCTCCACGATACTTATAATGCGAGTGATACACCTTTTATCTTTCCATGGTTATGGTTACCCAACATCCATCCATTCAACACAGGTAAGCCTGAAAAATACCACCATTCCTTCCTCACAACTCTTATCTCAAACATAAATAAACAGTGCACTTTGAAACAGACTGAGTTAATGTTCAGTTCGCTTTCAGAGTAGAAGTGTGTTATTTTGTTAAAGTGAATGGCATCATTAAGTCATGTGTTGAACTCGAGCTGAAATATTGTTAATATTACATTAAATCATCATCGTCGTCGTCGTCATCATCATCATCAAAATTATTAATTATCATTATTATTATACATATATCTTTTCTGCAGTGTTTGTGATCCGAATACGTGAACATGTCCCTCAAAGCTGGGACAAGTGATTTTTCAATAGTGATTCATTCTCAGGGCAGGAAAAAGCTATATTTAACATGAACAAACTTTTATGAAAGCTCTCCAATCCAGAATATAGTACAACTGTAAATATTTCAAAAACCCAGGAATTAACTGTGGAAGCTTGTGGTGCAGGTAGTGTAAAAACAGTGTCACAAGTTTGTAGTGAAGCAGCTTCATTCTTAGAAAAAGAGTGCGTTTCTGTATTTCAATTTCTGGGAAAGACCCACAAAGTTGGAAAGTGAGTTACTCTGTTGGAAACCATGCTTGCTGTTCCACTGCTGTGACATATGTCAAGGTAAGATTTTAATGTCTTAGGAGTATTTAATGTGTTGTTTAATTTGGGAAAAAATAGGCAGAACCATTGCTGGCATGCTGTTATGTACAGAATCTCTGCCGGTACACACACTATGCTTGGCAACAGCTTTGAGCATTGGCCAGCATTCACATGCCTTTAACTTTTGCAAGTGGTATAGTACAGTGCTTTCCAAAAGAAAATAGAGCTATATTAAATATTTGTGAAAATCAACATAAGATAACTTCAAATAAGAAAGGCTGGTGAACAGAGATAGAAGGAGACTTGGATAAGTCTCTTGAAGAAGGGGGTATTTGGCAACTAAAGAAAAAAATAACAGATTTTAGAAAGTAGTGAGTAATAGGATGGAACAAATTTGGGAAAGCCTTGAAAATAAAAAGCCCTTAACTTTATATAAAATAAGAGAGATTGGGCAGAGAAGGTTATGTTGGAGGTTATGTATCAGACAGAAAGGAAAAGTTCAACATGGTTGAAAATAAATTCAAGGTTCCTAGTAGGGTTAGGAGGGTGAAAACCAGGAATATGTATATGTGGACAAGAGGAAAATAAAATACTTGTCAAAGAGTTGCAGAAATACAGACAAGATGTATGGAACTCAAAGTAAAATATAATAAGAGAAAATGATGGCTATAAAAATAATAACTGTTAAGAGAGAATGTGGGTGAGTTTTCGAGGAACATATTTAAGAAAAGTAACCCTTGAAAGAAGTAAAATTAACTCAAACTGTACTAGAATATAAGTAACTAGGAGATTCAACATAAATATATCTAAAAGTTCTGTATGATATTGTTAAAATAGATATAATATATTCTCCTATTCTATTCTAGACTATAAAACATTATTGACTATTTTGCACCACTTTTACCTTAACTGCTAAGTCATGATGGTGCTCTAGTTTGCTGTATTTCATACAGATAAAATAAAATTGAATGAAAAATAAATGTTGCTTTTTGCTTTGCAGATTGTTCATATTAAAACTATTAAAGATGAATTCCCATTCCATAGATTTTTTGACAACGCTCCAAAGCCTCTTTTTAAGAGCAGATCGTATGAAGAAGATATGGAGATTGCAGAAGGCTGCTTCCGGTAAACATTTTTACCTTTTAATATAGAGAACCTTTGTTAGAGAAGGTTGGAAAATAATATTAGGATAATATAAATATTAGATTAATAATATGATAATATTAGATTGTTAGAATGATGGATTCTGTTGTTTGTAACAAGGGAACTATCACTGTACTCACACTGCTATGCACCTGAAAATTTGATGGTATAATGCCTGATGTATATAAACCATGTGCACCAAAATTCTGCTGCAGAGTAGAAGTGCAATGCCCAAAACTGAAGCCTGCTAAGTGCTACATGCAACATGTGCAAGTAGCTGCTGAACATCCCGCATCAGCTCTGTGCCAATGTTGGGGACTGCGCTACTTACATGTACCATGTATAGACCGCTGCCCATCAGAGGTAAAAAATCCCTTCCATACAATGCTTTGTTATTATGCATATATGTTCCTGCATATTCTAGACTCATTTTTGAGTAATTCCAGCTATACTCTCCACCCAATTTTGTCACATAGGCCCCACATAGAGCAGAGATGATGCCATCAAACTCTCAAGTGAATACAGGTACCAGCATAGTGATAGTTCCCTTGTTATTTTGTTGATGTCACTGCTATCATCTTTTTGCTTAGCTGCTTGATCAGTCCATAGAGCTGCTTAGAAGTTTATAAATTAATTTATACACATCTTGGGTTGATAACAGTCAAAGACAAATGATAAATATACTTTGTAGTTTAGTACAGGTACTATGTATAGTACCTTATTTGAAGTTAACATATTTCCTGTTTGCTGCACATCATATTGATTGGATTACACATATACGACAGTATTAAACATACATACAGGTGTGGAAAAACAATGCAGAAAAATATCGAGCAAGACACAGTACCAAACTATTTTGAGGTTAGGAACATGTGGTTGCAGATGTAGTGTAATAACAGCAGCACTATATGAATTTAATTAAGATATGACATTAAAATGCAATGTGACTCACATGGCAGTCTGAACATACTATCTTAACCAATGGGTACCAGTACACAATGAGAATCTAGCCATTAGGTACTTGTGGAAGTTTACAGCAGGTGTTAACATGCAGAATGCAGGAAATAAAATGTTTGTGCATACTTTAATTATAATTTTTAAAAATAGCTTCTGTGGTCCTTTATTGTTAATCTCAAAATACTAATTTCAGTACTACTTTTTTACTCTGCAATTTTGTGCATGTAGTTTTTCTTCATACAATATATACATCATGTCATTTACTATATAATAAGCAAATAACACATTCTCTTTATTGTTGCTAATATAAATAGGTAGATTAAAAGTAATTGTGTAATAAGAAACATTATTTCACTTTATTATAAAGTTAATTGATGGATCGTTCCTTCACACTAGCCATGTATAGGCTAAGGTTTTGGATAGTTAGAGTCAAACTGAAAAATTCAGTGCCATCACTGGGATTTGAACCACAGATCTCCTGCTTTCCGTCTGGTTGCTCTTAACCAGTAGCTTAATGGTTAAGAGTGACTGGACTGAAACTGATTCATGGTTCAAATTCCGGCAATGGCATTGAATGTTTCAGTTTGAATCTATCCAAAACCTTAGCCTATGTATGTCTAGTGTGAAGGAACGATTAATTTCCATCAGTTAACTTAATAATAAAGATTTAATGATGAAACCTAGGACTAAAGCACTTGCAATGGTAAGTCACCACAAATGGTGTGTATCTCGAATACGGGAGCCCCTAGTGGTTTACCAGGGAAACATGCAAGTCAATTGGAGAATTGATGGCACAGCATGACGGCACATTGCCCATGATAGCTCAATGGTTAAGAGTAACCGGACGGAAACCGGGAGATTCATGGTTCAAATCCCGGTGATGGCAATGAATTTTTCTGTTTGACTCTATTAATTCACTTGTTCACATTTTATTTTCTAGACATTGTGCTACTGGGAACAATACTTGTGTCATTAGCTGTGTTTTCTATATTGGTCCAATTTTAATTCAGTCTTCAAAATTACAAAGGAATTTATCTTCAAAATTATAAAGGAATTTAACTATATAATGCTTAAGCTTTCAAAGCTGGCATTGATCCAATAGAACACAGTTTCCGTGCTTGTAGGCTGTGGTCCATTCAGTGTTTTGTCATCTGATATTTTGCCCATAATGTTGAGCATCTTCAGAGAGGGTGGCTCCTGGCTGATTTACAACTAGAGTGGCGCTTGGTGGAACTGCGGACTAGGACACATGGTAAAATCAGCAGGAACTTAAGCATGTGTGTTAATGAGCATGACATCAAGTTTGATGACTGGATTCATGGACATCACAGCCTACTACTGTGCACAGCTGTACCAAGAAGGTATTAGGATTTACAAACATAAAACAATTTTAATAGAAAAGAGGAAGTAACACATATATACTAAGCATGGGTGCTGTTGCTAGATAATACAAAACTAATACACCAAAAAACGAACTGGACAAATAATGTGGCAGTTTTTGCAGCCACATAGTGATGGTCTATAGAGACTAATAGGAGATGAGGGGTGCTCCCTTCCACCCTTATGTAGTTCGGGTGCTCCGCTAAGTGTCACACTAGTAAACCAACCAGGAGTCACCTTTCCTGATGTTCAACAGAGTTATGGACAAAACGTCAGGTAACACATCGACTGGACTGTGGTGTACAATACCAGAAACTATGTTCTATTGCAATACAATTAACTATCAATTGTATCCATATAAACTTATCTATACTTGCTTTAAAGCATGAGCTTTCATTAAAGAGTACATATATACATGATAATTACTCTTCTCTCTACTGTTTAGATATATTTAAGGAAAATTATTGACAAAATTATTTTTACACAAATATAAATATTTGCTACTAAAGCTACATTTATCTTAAGAAAATTGATGTTAATACTTCTTTCTTCTTTCCAATGGAAATCAATTTCAAAAGCAAATCGCTTTCGTCCTCAGTCTGTCAACTCCAAATCAAATCGTTGTCAAGGAAATCTCAGTTACCATGTTTTTTCTTATGTTTTATCAGCATTATCAACATCTGAAGACGAAACAAACCTAAAAACAGAATCAACTGCTGGTATGTCAAAATTCATTATGCGATGTTTATTTTTTAAAATATATATCTTTTCCCAAACTATTAAATATGTGGGACCATTTAATTGTTTTAATAATTTAACTTTGGGATTTATTTTATGGTTAACTGACCAAAAATGATCTGCTATGGCCGATTTATCAGTATTTTATTTTTATTTTTTAGGTTTAATAAGTTTTGATTACATTTAAACATATAAACAATTTTAAGTCTTTATGTTTAAATATATGAAGCACCTTTTCCTTCCACAATTATCCTGTACAGGAAAGTCAAAGAACTTAACTTGTTGTATACTCAACAATGTTGTATACTCATTTTAAGAATTCATATATTTCATAACAAATATTGTAAATACGTATGTTAAAATCAATAATTTTATTCTTTTTTAGGTATATAGAAAAGATTTTTACACAACTAGAAGAATTCCGAGCATTTGAATTGCTTCGTAGTGGGCTCGATCGATCCAAATATCTGTTGGTGAAGGAAGCCAAAATTATTGCTATGACCTGTACACATGCAGCTCTTAAACGCAGAGAATTGGTAGATCTTGGTAAGAATCAATGTTAATTGGTCTCTGGGTAATATACAAAGAGAGTAGGTAGCTAAGTTTGTGTTTTTTTCTAGGTTTTAAATATGACAACATCTTGATGGAAGAGTCAGCACAAATTCTAGAGATAGAGACTTTCATTCCATTACTGCTACAGAATCCACAAGATGGCTTTTCAAGACTAAAGCGCTGGATTATGATAGGAGATCACCATCAGCTGCCCCCTGTCATCAAGAATATGGCATTTCAAAAATATTCTAATATGGAGCAATCGTTGTTCACACGTATTGTAAGGCTAGGAGTACCAACAGTAGACTTGGATGGACAGGGTCGAGCCAGACCAAGGTAAGTTTAGCCTCCACTCACATGAAAATGTAATGTATACATAACATGTATATGCATTCACAATGTAGTAGTAGACATAATACAAGAGCTTAGCATATATTTCTAGATCTATAAATTGCATGCAGAAATTTTCTAAGAATACCTGTTTAAAATTGAATAACTTTGCCATGATATTTCATATGAAAATTAATTCTTTATGAATAAATAGAGCATAAAAAGATATGTACCAAGCTATTAACAAAGCAACATCTATCATTAGCATTTAAAATAGCATGGCAGGTCAAATGGAGGAGCACCATGCAGTGCATTTTGTATGAATTAGATGTGATGTAATACCAATATGAGATAAAATAGAGTCTGAAGTGATAAGAAGTAATTTAAAAATATTCTGTATGTTCACCTCTCATATGAATTTTAGAGCATGACTTTCTCTGAACTTCCTCACAAACTTTTAGATAGGTAGAGTCAGACTGAAAAGTTCAATGCCATAGCCGGGATTTAAACCATGGATCTTCTAGTTAACCATTTAGCTGTGATGGTCAGCATAACACTAAATTCTCCATCTATCTCGTAATTTCCCAGTAAACCACTAGGAAATCTCGTATACAATGGGATAGATACCTTTTGTGGCAACTTACTATGCTGTAAGTACTTAGGTCCCAGGCTTCAAAGTTTAACAATTATTAGGTCAATTGATGGAATTAAATTGTTCTCCCACACTACCCATCTGTAGGGCAAAGTTTGGATAGGCTAGAACCAGACTGAAAATTTTTCAGTTGAAATTCTATTCAGTGTGTAGTGTGCAGTGAAGCCTTCCTGTAATTCCTGTAATTGGGCCTCAAATATTTTCTTTTAAAATTTAGTTCCCAAAGTAACCAAAATAACATTTAATTTCATGTATCACCATGTCCACTAGTTGTGGTACCGTATGTGGTAACAATGGATGTAAATCCTTTCATGGAAGTGTTGAAAATGGTGTTGTTGTATAAATTAAATTAATTGGGAGTCGATTAATAACACAAAACAACACTCACTTTTAAATTTTCCCGGAACCGGTTTCTGAGGCCTTCCGTCTATCTTCAGCCGGACATCGACTTGTTCTCATTGGTGTAGCTGGCAATATTTTGTCATCGGTCTCCTCTGGTGGCGGTTCGAGGAACTTGCTGAACAAATCTTTCTGGGGGATGTCGAAATTGAATACTTTGTTCCTATTTTTTGAAATAAAGATTTGTTCCCATGTGGACAGTTCTTCTTTTCCTGTTGTATGTTTTAGTAATTTTGGTTCTGGATTTATGTTGTGGTTTTTTTCCCAAAAATGCGTGGCAACTGCTGATTTTTCTAATTGTTTGTATTTTATGTTCCTAAAGTGTTCCTTTGCTCTTGTTTCTAAATTTCTTTTGGTTTTTCCAATATAAATTTGACTACAGTCACAGCATTCAATTTGATATATATACCAGATTTTTTGTTAGATGGAATGGCATCTTTGATGTTTGAGCAAATTAGGTTTTTTAAGGAGTAATGGTTCACTGGAGCTAGTTGAATGTTTTGTTTTTTGAAGACTTTTTTGAATTTATCAAAGGCTCATGGATGGTAAGTGAATTTTTTGAAGATCATTTTAGTTTCTGTAGCTGAGAGGGTTGTGGTTTCCTTTAGTAGTTTCTTCTTTTTTGCTAAGTTCACTTTTTTGTCTACTAGTGATTTGGGAAAGTCATTTTTCTGTGCTATTTCAATAATTTTGTTGTATTCTATTTTGTATTCTTCTGCTGTGAGAGGGATGTTGACCAGTCTGTGTGCTAAACTATTAAAGATTGCCTGTTTGTGGGATCTTGGATTGTAGCCATTAGCTTTTATGTAGTTGTCTGTCTGTGTTGGTTTTCTGTAAATGTCAAAGTTTATTCTATTTTTATTTCTGATTATTTTTAGATCTAAAAATGGTAAATACTCGTCTTTTTCAACTTCTACAGTGAACTTAATGCTTTTTTCTTGAATATTTAAAAGTTTTAGTGCATCACTGATGTGTTTTTTTGGCACTATGGCAAATATGTCATCTACATATCTTTGCCAGAGTTTGAACATCCATGGGAAACCTTTAGTGATCCTTATTTCTAGTGCACTCATGTACAGATCGGCCAGGAAGGGTGATAAGGGGTTGCCCATTGCTAAACCAGAAGTTTGATGGAAATATTTTGTTTGAAACTGGAAGAAATTCTGCTCTATGCATAATTTGGTAAGTTCGATGTAATCTGAAATTTCAAGTGATGACATTCCAAGTGATTTGAGCCATTTTTCTATCAATGTTGGGAGTTGTTTAACTGGTATGCTGGGAAACAGTGATTTAACGTCAAATGAGACTAGTGTGTCTTCTTCATTTAGTTCAGTATCCTTAATGTGTTCTATAAGTTCATAGGTGTTTTTGATGCTTAGGCTATCGAATTTTGAAAATGAGTTGAATTTGTTTATTAGCCACTTTGCAAGTTTGTATGTTGGTGAATTTATACTGCTAACTATAGGTCTCATTGTTATGGATGGTTTGTGTATTTTGGGTAAGCCATAAAGTCTAGGTAAGGTTGGGTTATCTGGTTTAACTGCATATTTTTTTGATATTATACTTGATTTTGCTATTGTTTTTTCAAATGATTTTATGCAAGCTGTTAATGGATTTTTGTTAATGGTTTCATATTCACTGTTAGTTAGCATTTCTTCCATTTTTTCAAGGTAATCAGATTTATCCATTATGACTATTTTGTTACCTTTGTCTGCCTTGGTGTATATGACGTTTTTTTGTTTCAATGAATGGATAATATTTTGTTTGCTCTTCTGAACGGATCTGGTTTTTATTTCTTCCAAAATATTTTCACATTGGCTTTTAAGTGGATTTTGTTTTGATACTGGTAGACACTGTGCCGAAATGTTTATATCTGCAATGTAGTCCTCAATTTCGTTTGAAAAACTTACGCAAGTTTTTAATCCTTTGTTTAGAAGACCTAATTCTTTTGTGGAGAAATTTTGATTAGATATATTTACAACGTTTTCTAAGTTTTGCGTGTTTGTTTTTTCGTTTACGCTACTTATTGCCATTTTGCATTTAGCATGTGGACTAATTGCTGTAGGACTCAAGTTTCTATTTCCGATGTGTCTCTTATTCTTAAACTTTTTTTTGTTATGGTTTCGATGTGAAGAAATGTTCATCAAATTGGTCAATTTGTACTTTAGTTTTTCGGTTTTTGTTTTCATTTTCTTGCTTAGCATTCCCAAATAGTTTTGTTCGAAGTTATCCCACATCGTGTTTCCCAGTGTTTTCGTTAAAACTGAATGAAGTTTATAAAGTTTCAATTCCGTTTCTTCCAAATGTTTATAATGTTTATTGATTTCTAGCTGTAAAACCTTTCTCTCGGTGGCTCTGTGTTGATTCCCGTTGCCTGGTTTTACTATCCTCCGGACAAATCGGGGTGTCACTTTATTTCGTAAACATAGTTTTATGAATTTTATGTTTGCAAAAAGAATATTCAAGAAAAAAGCATCAAGTTCACTGTAGAAGTTGAAAAAGACGAGTATTTACCATTTTTAGATCTAAAAATAATCAGAAATAAAAATAGAATAAACTTTGGCATTTACAGAAAACCAACACATGCAGACAACTACATAAAAGCTAATGGCTACAATCCAAGATCCCACAAACAGGCAATCTTTAATAGTTTAGCACACAGACTGGTCAACATCCCTCTCACAGCAGAAGAATACAAAATAGAATACAACAAAATTATTGAAATAGCACAGAAAAATGACTTTCCCAAATCACTAGTAGACAAAAAAGTGAACTTAGCAAAAAAGAAGAAACTACTAAAGGAAACCACAACCCTCTCAGCTACAGAAACTAAAATGATCTTCAAAAAATTCACTTACCATCCATGGGCCTTTGATAAATTCAAAAAAGTCTTCAAAAAACAAAACATTCAACTAGCTCCAGTGAACCATTACTCCTTAAAAAACCTAATTTGCTCAAACATCAAAGATGCCATTCCATCTAACAAAAAATCTGGTATATATCAAATTGAATGCTGTGACTGTAGTCAAATTTATATTGGAAAAACCAAAAGAAATTTAGAAACAAGAGCAAAGGAACACTTTAGGAACATAAAATACAAACAATTAGAAAAATCAGCAGTTGCCACGCATTTTTGGGAAAAAAACCACAACATAAATCCAGAACCAAAATTACTAAAACATACAACAGGAAAAGAAGAACTGTCCACATGGGAACAAATCTTTATTTCAAAAAATAGGAACAAAGTATTCAATTTCGACATCCCCCAGAAAGATTTGTTCAGCAAGTTCCTCGAACCGCCACCAGAGGAGACCGATGACAAAATATTGCCAGCTACACCAATGAGAACAAGTTGATGTCCGGCTGAAGATAGAGGGAAGGCCTCAGAAACCGGTTCCGGGAAAATTTAAAAGTGAGTGTTGTTTTGTGTTATTAATCGACTCCCAATTAATTTAACAATGGATGTGTTTTAATGCCTGGTCTTGCTTCATACAGAATCAGAAGCAGTGACAATGATAATATATGAAAATGAAATCTTAGTGGAAAAGAACATATGGTAAGAAAATATTCCAGGCATAAGTTTAGGATACTTTCCTTATATTTTCCACTTCTATGATTGAGGAAAACTTGGGTAATATATTCCAAAAAATTAATCATTATTGAAACCAATATGAATCTCAGCTACTTTTGCACTATCTTTAAAGACTGATTTAAAAAAGTATTTGAGCAGTATGGCATGGTTAAATGATATAATAATTTTCTCTTTGCAGTATCTGCAACTTGTATAATTGGCGATACAAGAAGTTAGGGAATCTTGCTCATGTGGAAAGCTGGCCGGAATATCGAGTAGGCAATGCAGGGTTTTACTATGACTTCCAGCTGATAAATGTAGAGGATTTCAATGGAGTTGGGGAATCAGAACCAAGTCCTTACTTTTACCAGGTAAGTTATTTCAGAAAACAATTAAATTCTTAACATTTATATTTTTATTTATTTTATTAATTAGATACCCAAATTTATTAATAATCTTTTACTAATATTAATTTTGTGCTTCATTGTATCATAGTCCTTACACAATGGAATCTTTTACTAATTCATTTTACACTTGCTGGCTGGTATTCATAAACCTCCTTGGTATGTACTGTCTACCCACCTCAAGAAGGCAAGCAGGGACTGAAAAGGGAGAGGGGCTAGAACTGTTTATCTGCTCTGGTAATGAATCTGTTTACTGTGAAATGAGTGTATGGGAGTGCATATGAGTCATCCATACTGCCAGATCTAATGGTCATTTCAGTAACTGCAGTGATGTCATGCATGGGTGAGTTATGTGACAACACTGTGTATTTTAAATAAACCTGGCATCCGTATCATATCCGGATGGCTGCTGCCTGTGGCTGAGTGGTTAGACTGCTCAACTGTCACCAAGGTGGCCCGTTTTCGATCCCAGGCAACCACAGAGTGAGATATGTGGTGGACAACACGACGCTGGGGCAGGTTTTCCTGAGGATCTCCGGTTTCCCCCATCTCCTTCCACTGGTGCTTCATGTTCATCTATCTTCAGTGTTACTGCCTGCAGTACTGAATGTTATAAAATTAGGCTTTAGTCTCTACATATGTCATTTCATTTATCCAGATGGCGAGCATAAACATCATACTTACACCAAGAGTGATTATGTTACGCATTCCTGTGCCTTGCCTTCTTGTGTGGGTGAACAGTAATTAGCCATCTTCAGTTTATCAACAATAACTTAAACCTGGTGCACAGTTTTCTGTGAGTGGGAATATAAATGTGAACTAGGACAGGAAATGTAGAATCAGTTGAGAGCTAACAACATGTAAAGTTGATTCTGCTCATTGAGATATCATTTGTTTAGAACCAGTTTTCTAACATTCTTTCATTTGCAATATTCCCAATATTGGGAAGCAAGAAGAAAAATGATTTTATTATCAAATTCTGAGCATTAAATACACACATACATTCTTTCATTCGAATGGAGGATAGCCAACTTTGAAATTTGATAAGTAAATATTTTAAGCAACCATAGAGTTACTGTGTATGATTCATTAAATAAATACTGCTAATGACAGCAGAAACAAAGGGCAGAGTAGAGTTACCTGTAGCTGCTGGAAGTCAGCTTGGTTTCACTTTTCCAAGCCTTCTGTTAGAGCTCTAGTGGCTATCAGAAGACACTTATGCATGACAAACATATAATATGCTGTGATCTGGGTTGGAAATAAGCATGACATTTCATTAATTTTTCTGCTGGCATTCCCAGATTAAGAAAGCTTTCCATTCATTATATATACTTGCATTTGAAAACAAGTGTAATGGATATAGAATAAAAAGAAGTATTTCAGAAAGTGGAGTGCCATTGTTACTAAAATTAGGCAAGTGAGTCAACCTTGTATATATTTTTCTCCACTTACAAGTTTTTTATGAAGACTAGTTTCTGGGGACTTCTCCCAGAGCTGACGATAGGGGAGAAGTCCCCAGAAACTAGTCTTCATAAAAAACTTGTAAGTGGAGAAAAGTATATACAAGGTTGACTCACTTGCCTAATTTTAGTAAGTGTAATGGACTTTCACACATGTCATGTATAAGCTAAAATTGTAAAGGTAGAATAGAAAAATTCCATGCTATAGCTAAGATTTGAACCAAGTATCCTCGGCAGCATGCTACTGTTCCAATCAACCAACTGAATTAACATGGCAACATGGTCATACATAAATTCTCCAAGTTACCCACATATTTTCTGGTAAACCATAAGGCATTATGAAATTCATTTTGAGATAATATAAGCCAGTGGCAGCTTGCAATATCATAAACAGAGATAGCATTTATCCATTTGTCTTTAAATGCATTGTTAAAAGAAAAATAGGTGAAAACTATATTTATAAAATGACACAGGTAGGTACGAGTAAAAACTCAAAATGGCTACAAATTGCACAAAACCCTAAAATAATTCCAAAACTACCAAGAAAATCAGCTATTGCCATCTTTTGTATTATAACTGGACATGATTGTCTGAATAACCATCTTTATAGGATTGGACTTCCAAGCTCACCATACTGCCTCTGTGTACCAGAGAAGAAATTATGAATATGGAACATCTAGAATCATGCCAAGCTTTGAAGACATGCCCTGACATTGTCACCAAATACTGGGAAGCTAGAAGGAGAATGACTTGGTTGTCAATTCCTGAGCATTAGACATACATACACACATGCACACGTGCACACACACATACAAAGATGGAACCTTTATATTTTTATTTATAATTCAATAATATGTCATACTATGCAGCAGTACAGTGTATCACATATATATGGCAGCATTAAGCTGAAATACATAAGTTCGTGTGCCATTTCCTCTATAGTAAATGGTTGCATAAATAAAAAATACATTTATCAAACTTGATACATGTTTATCGTTTACTTTGGAATTAGAATAGTGAGGTGGAGCTATAAAAGATAAGTTACTTTTGTCCTTACCATATGTTGCTAAAATTTTTCACTTAGCCACAAAATGATATGAATAGACTGAATTCCTGCATGCCTATTGTAATAATGTCTCTGGCTTATGTTTGGCTACCCTGCAACATTGTGTGCATTTAGAATGGAAGGTCAGGAATGTAAACACTAAACCTACTTGCTGTGACATTTACAGCAGATTCTGTTAGCACTTCAGATGCATCTAATTAATTCAGAACTATGACAATCTTTACAAATCAAGAGTTACTTCTTGTGTATGGCAAAGCCAACTGCAACTCTCATTAAGTGTAACATGTATTTCCCAATAGGAGAATTCCAAACCCAGAGTCATAGTATAGAGTCGAACAGAGTACATTTTGAGCATCTATTGTAGAAAGGCATCATGTTGATGTTGAGTTATTGACCATTAATAAATTTCCTGCTTAGCAAATATGTGGCTTTGATTTAACTTTACACAATATACTGAATGAGATATTTCCATAATTAACAGTTAAGTTTGCTATCTTTGGTCATCAGACTATATCTTATGCATAGCTTTTATGCACTTTTAGTGTAGGTCTCATGAATACAATTGGATAGCTTAAAAACATCTGATCCCTCCTTACTGACAGTAGTTGATAAACATACGGGCACATGGTGAACTAGCCTTCAAATGCTGGCCTAGTTCAGACTTTCACTCACTGCTGGTACGAGCACATGCCTGGCTGTAAACAAAAGTAAATACTTTTAGCTCTGAAATCCTACTCTTTTGCCGGTCTTTACAGATAATGTATTCAGTACTGTTCAGGTATCTCCTTTATCTTTCAAGATAGATGAAATTGTTATTGGACTTTATTATTCATCATATTGGGATCTCCCTGCTTGCAAAATCTGTGCACACATACCCTAATACCCTATACATAGTCATGCCAACAACAAAGTTGGGATAGCAGTGTGGAGAAGGATGGTAGCACACACAGCCCAGTCGCTGACATCACAAAGCTAAGCTGCTGCCTGATGTTATGAGCCAGAGAACATATGATGTTGTTCTGTTACTGCTATTGATTTTTTAGAGGTTTTGGCTTTGACTACTTTCAAGTCTGGAAAGGTATATTTCAAATGTTTTAAGAAAACATTCATTGACCCGAACATTTTTGACTAAAATGGACAAAATGGAAAGTGTGGTGGAGGAAATGAAGGGTGAAATGAAATCTGAGATTAAGAAGATTATAAATAGAATCCTGGGTAGAAGAGATGAAAAAAACTGAAATCTGAAATGGTGAAGATGGAGAAAGAAGTTTATGAATAACTGGCTGACATGAAAAAGGACATAAAAGCATTCGGCAGGAAGGAGGAAATCCTTGACCATTGTGCTAACAGGGAACAAGTTAGCATCCTGGAGGGAAGAGTGGATGGCAGTGCTAAGGAACTGAATGCCATGGTGGAAGAGATGCTTAGCAAAATACTCGTGAACTTGAAGGTCGAGGTTCCAGGATGCAAAATAACATCCACATACATCCAGCTACTCAAGTGCAATGGGATGTCAACCTTTGAAGACTTCTACCGACAACTTGCCACAGTTAAATTTCTGGGAGCTATCTTGGATGTAGGATTGATCTGGGAGGATCATGTGGAGTATAAAGTGAAGGTGTACAATGATATACAATGCTTTATGGGTTAGGAGGAAGCCTATGCAACTGAGGTAGGGCCTTTGACCCAAGGTGATCAGATGGCTTTACACTACAGTTGATATTCTTTGTAGCACTGGTTTGATGACTTGCCTCCCCAATGAGAATATTAACTGCTATGCTTAATTCAGTGCAAAGATTTACATGGTTGACGACAACAGAACAATATAGACAACAGAACAGTCTTTCTTGGAGATTTTGATGGACCTTCCTCCTTTGATTTGTTTGTAACGGAGGTTGTGAGAGTGATTATACCTCTGAATGCTTGTGGGAAGCTTGTGGTAGTTGGACTTTAGAAGATTTGTACTATTACCAAAATGAGAGTCGACTTGATGGAAACAAAAGTTAAACTTAGCCCATGTTATGCATGGTGATATCATTCAGGGAGGTGTGGGACTTGGTGACCAAATTTTAGCTGAGATTTGGGAGCTACTTATATAGTTCACAGACTGTTGAAGCTTTGGGACAATATGGGTCTGGGGCCTCAAGAACTTGGCTTGCTGTTCCACTCGATAGTGTAGTCACTATTTTCCAGGCTGGGATATGTGCAATTTTAGCCTGGACAGTGCACATCAATACTTTGCCATTCAGATGGGCAGAGGTCAATATCTACTCAGATAGTATGACAACTTTAAAAGTCCCAATTGCACCCCAAATTGGTATGGTAATGCCAAACAATGTTGAATAGACTCTAGGTCAGTTAACTGATGTTTAGAGGAATTTAGTAACAGTGATCTCCCAATTAATTAATAAACTTTGGTAGTCAGTTTTTTCATACTACATACATCACTTTTTAATTTTTGAAGGACTAGTTTTTGGAGTAGTTGCTTCCATTTTCAACCTCAAAAGTCCAACTGTTGTTAGTTGTTACTCTGGTGGTAGAATTGTGAACTTCTTTACCAAATTGTCGACTGGTGGGATTTTGAAATTATTAGTTGGCCTTTGTGTTTCCATATTAAGATGTTCTCCTACATTGTGAATTAGTTGTGTGCTATCACTCTTTCTAATAATTTCAAATATGGTTATCGGTTATGGTTTTCATTCCAAAAGTGAAATTCTATTGCTCACTTGTCTTCCTGTTTCCATTAGTCACTTCTAAAATCTTTTTTGGTTCTAGATTATAAGTTTATTTTGGTTTTCCCTAAGTGGAACTTCTGAAAATCCTTACAGTTCATCCGGTATATTGTGGATCTATTAATTGATGTAATTTCATCCTTTTTTTTTTTTTTTGAATTTAACAATTTTATTATTGACTATCTGTTTATTGGTGCCAAAATTATATTTTGTTCTGCAAAGATATTTTTGAATTTGCTAAATATTTTTAAGTACTGTTACTTTCTTTTTCCATGATAAATATGCTTGCTTCCTTAATGGTTTTCTTTAGGTTAGCTTTTCTAATCTTCTTGAATACTAGACTTTTGTTGCATACATTTTCTTCTGCTTATGAAGTATGGCGTTTTGTTCCTTGTAGTATTCTACTTTATGGGTATGTTGGTTAGTTTACGTGTAAGACTTTATTCATTCATTCATCTTTATTCATCCTTGACATCTTGTACAAGATAATGGACACGTCAAGCACAATATAAAGAATAACATTAACATAGTAACAGGTAAAAAAATTTACAAAAGAATATGTGATTACAAGAAATAGATAATATAATAATTTAAAAAACAAAAATGTGTAAGAACATAATATATCATACAGCAGAAGAGAAAACTAACTAACAACTCTTGTACAGAATAAAAACATTCTTCAATAAAGAATTTTGTAAAGTAATAAGATAAGATCTTTATTAGCCGCAAGAATTGCAACAATATATACATGAACATACAGAAGTATTTCAAGACCAGAAGACCACCATTTTATGTAAACTCAAGATTTAAAAATTCCTATATTGAATATGGCATATGGACTAAGAGTAGCTCATTTAATTTAGTTTTAAAATGTTTCTTATCAGGTGATTTTAAAGTATATGGTAATTTGTTATACAAACTAATTCATCTATGGTCGATGCTGTTAAGACTTGTATTGATCCTATGTGAGGTTAAATGTAAGTTATTAGCTGTTCTTGTGTTATGCATGTTTATGTGTAACCAGGTTAAGCTGTGATTCTTATAAATTACAAATTTTATTTTTTTGTCATTCCTGATATTTAGGGGGTTTTCCATTGGCTTCCTTTTCTGTTGTGAATTTTATAGTTATTTTTCCAGCAGATTGAGTAGTTTTAATGCATTATCTAAATCTGTGCCAGTTGCTTGCTTGTTCTTATATGGGGGCTTGGGCATTCTGGTACTAGAGGTAATGAAATGGCTAAGAGGGATGCAGACCTAGGATTCATAGGACTCAAGCCCTATTTTGGAGTATCTTTCACAAGTGCCAAATATGAGATAACCTAGCTCATGGCTTAGGCTCATCTTGAAATCTGGAGTAGACAAACTGCAGTCAGACAAGCCCATAAACTTTTTTGGGATCTGACATTAAATTGCCTTCTTAAATTAATTAGATCTATAAGGGTCATTCAAAAAGAAACAAGCTGTAGTCTGCAATGCGCAAATTACTGACAGGTTGGGAATATCGTGGCGTGTGTAACTAAGAGTAGTTCCCACAAGAGCATGGAAGTTCACTGCCCATCGCTAGAGGGCATGTGTACAAGTCATTGTGACTATGCACAGCTAGCAGAAGTGTGCATCAATCGTCTAACGCTGTCATTTGCATTGCAAACAGTGAAATGGAGGCATCAGAAGAAGAGAAAAGAGGTGTTGTTCGTTTTCTGACAGCAGAAGGAGTAGGGGGAATGGACATTCATTGACGAATGATACAAGTGTACCGCGAACACTATTTGTCCATTGTAAGTGTGTCAAGGCATGGCACAAGCGCTTCAGGGAAGGATGCACGTCTTTAGCTCATAGTGCACAGTCTAGAGCACCACACTGCATTTTGATGACATCATCCAGCTGATTGATGCACTCATTATCCAGGATTGTGGGGTGTCAGTGAAAGCCATAGCTGCTGAATTCAGATAGAGCATTGGAAGTGTTCACACCATCATGAAAGAAAGACTGCACTTGTGCAAAATGTGTGCCCAATGTGTGCCCCATAGTTTTCAACCACACCAGGAAGCATGTCGAATGGCCCACGTCTTGGTCATCTGCAGCGGTATGCTAGGGAAGAGAATGAGTTTCTGGCACGAGTGGTAACTGGAAATGAGTCTTGGTGTCATCACTTCGAACCAGAATCAAAACGACAAGGTCTCCAGTGGAAGCACCAGGGTCACCACCATCAAAAACATCTAAGGCCATCCACACGAGTGCAGAAAAGGTTATGCTGATATTCTTCTTTGACCAAGATGGCCTCCTCCTAATACACTTCTTGAAGCACGGGACTATAGTGAATGCGCAGTGTTACTCGTAATTCTTGACCACCCTTCGCCAAGCCATCAAATCAGAATGACCAGGCAATCTCACCCGTGGAGTCATTCTGCTCCACAACAATGCAAAGCCTCATATGGGCAACACAATTGCGGCACTCTTGCAGAAATTCAAATGGGAGTTTCTTGGCCAGCCCCCATAAAGTCCAGATCTCTCTCTCTCTCTCTCTCTCTCTCTCTCTCTCTCTCTCTCTCTCTCTCTCTCTCTCTCTCTCTCTCTCTCTCTCTGTGATTAAACCATGTTTGGTCCTCTAAAAGAGGCATTTATGGACAAATGATTCACCTCAGATGATGCCATCAAACTGTACGTGTGTAACTAGTTCACAATGCAGCTCTGGGAATTTTATGAGACAGCCATTTACAGCTTTGTGCCACAATGGGACAAGTATCTCAACAGGCCAGGGCCAATAGTTTTAACATACAGGTACTGGTTTCTGTTCTTATGCCTCCAGCTCCTTTCTTTTTGAATGCTCCTTATAAGTTTATAGGTGTTTTTGCCATAATACCCTGCATAGGTATTACAGCTTTGTGTCACAATGGGACAAGTATCTCAACAGGCCAGGGCCAATAGTTTTAACATACAGGTACTGGTTTCTGTTCTTATGCCTCCAGCTCCTTTCTTTTTGAATGCTTCTTATAAGTTTATAGGTGTTTTTGCCATAATACCCTGCATAGGTACTTACGTACAAGATCTCATGTACAGGAAATGTAGGATAGCCTAAATCTCAACATATATTATGCGAAGGTCAGGTATTTGCTAATCACAGATATGTACCTTTAGACTCCTTTTTGAATCCTTAGAGCATAAATGGGGCAGATATTAAGGATGTGATCTGCTTTATTCAGACTGTCAGAGTTGAGTGATACCCCAGTATAGGAGGCACAAGGGTTCCAAGAGGCTAAGTGCAGACCTCTAGCAAGGCCCCTCATTCATCATCTTCTGCTGGAATTTCAAAGTTCATAATTCCATGTTCAAAACTTTGGATTTAGGTTCTTTCCCAGTAGCTCGGTTCTGTGGGTTTATGCACTGATATTTACTAAATTTTATCTGTATTGCAATTTTCCTCACAGAAGTGATTTACTATAGCTGATGTAACTGTTTGTATCTGATATTTCTGAAATGTTATTTAGTTTTGTGCTCTTGATCTTTTTAGTGCATGCTTTGTTGTATTATACGGTCAATAACCTATTTTATGTATGCTTGGTTTCATTTCTGATGGGATGCAGTCTATGTGTTCTGACTTCAGATTTTTTTCAAATTTAATTTATTTTGCAGACAATGTGGAATACTTTAAGATCTTTTGGTATTTATGAAATCAAGAGTGACGTGAATTTCTTAAATTTCAACATTGATATTTTTCCATAATTTAAATATTTGCTTTACTGTGTGCAGTTTCAGTGATTTTAAATTTAAACTTTTATTTTCCAACCAATTCATTGAGCACTTTATTTCGTATTATTTTTGTCACAATCAAAATTATACACTTATGGCATAAATAACTATTGTAATATAGACTTACCACAAGCCTTTTGTTAAATGTCTAATGACTGTAATATATACATTTTGTTTTACAGAACCTAGCAGAAGCTGAATACTGTGTTGCTGTGTTTATGTACATGCGTCTGATTGGTTACCCAGCTGAAAAGATTTCTATCCTCACTACTTACAATGGCCAGAAGCATCTAATACGTGATGTCATCAACATTCGTTGTGCTACAAATCCTCTCATTGGTAGACCTCACAAGGTAAGTTTCTTATAGTGATATCTCGAAGCATGATGATGGTGATGATAATAAAATGAATTCTTACTTGTAATTACAATAGGTTTTATCAGAGGGGGGGAAAAAAAAAAAAGCAAAACTTAAAATATATAGCTACAGTCATAATGCAGTACACTACTGAACACTCTTTTCACATCACATTTAATTTTATCAAAATCCTGTATAGCTGTATAAAGGATATTTTACTAATCATTTATACACTTTCTCTTTGAACATTTAAAGTAGTTATTCTTGATAGATCTGAATGAAAATTTTTTATGCAGTTACTTTGTAATATTTGAGGTGTTCTGCAGTTCGTGTAACAGCATAACAACTTTCTTATTATGGTATATATTATGCTTATGAATGAATAGGCATGTAAATTCTTAATTATATGGTCCAAAACATTATAAATATATAAATGAATCGAGATTTAACTGTATTGGAACACCACAGTGAAGCGAAATAATTATTAATTTTTAGATGAGTCGTATTTATTACACATCTGCTTCACTTTCGTAAGTGAAGCAGATGTGTAATAAATACAACTTATCTAAAAATTAATAAATATAAATGAATGGTTGTAGGTAGTTTTAAAGATGCAAAAAGTGATTTATAATCTTCAATTTTATTTGAGTTTGGCAAGATTCTTAATATGTTTTATTAAATTTAATACCTCTCTAATCATGACTGCCGCCCCATGGTACTAGCTTGTACCTAATGATGCTTTGAAAAATTGAAAAATAAGGTACACAAATCCTTTTAGCATTGCTCTTTTTAGACTGACTAATAGCAATACCAGAGGTGACAACTTGTTGAATAAATATGTTATAAAAACAAGATGTTACTCAAAATTGAAACAAAATGTATATCTCATAAGAATTTGAACAATTGTTTCCAAACAAGGTACATTAATGATAGACTTAAAAAAATTATTGTTCATATTTTATTGCTTTTTATTTAATAACCCTATTGGAAAATTTTCCTTATGTCAGTGATATTTGATACACAGCATGCATTTATTTGTTCCATAGGTGACAACTGTTGATAAATATCAGGGTCAACAGAATGACTACATCTTACTGTCACTGGTTAGGACAAAAGCAGTTGGACACTTGAGGGATGTACGACGTCTTGTGGTAGCTATGTCACGTGCTAGACTTGGCCTCTACATATTTGCTCGTGTTTCATTGTTCAAAAACTGCTTTGAACTTACTCCAGCTTTCAGCCAGGTATGAGAATTGTGATAGTCATTTATGAATACATTCCACTTGTGTAGAAGTTAACCAGCTACATTTTTTGAATAATGAAATATGTGAATTTAGAATACAGTGAAAAAATATGTGAAAATGTCATGATGCATCAGTGATTGATTTACAAGAGATATTTATTCATTTGGTTTTTTATACCATTAATTTACTTCTGAAAATAACTTGGTTTCCAAGACCCACTTTGTGCCTCTCATTAGGTAACTTTTTTTAAAAAAAAAAAATTGCAGCACTAATTGCCGCCATGTAGTTGTGATTGTGAATTTTCATATAACTATATGACGTAACACTGTGCTCAGTCATGTCTTTTTTTCTGAAAAATCGTGTTAATGGACAAATTAATCATTCAGTTGCCTTTCATAAAGCAAGAAATTCTCCTTTTTTTTTCTATTTTTTGCTGTTAAATTTGGCTAAAAATGCAAAATTTAATGAAAATTGCAAAATAATTCATAAAAAGACATACTCGTACATTCATTATATTTGAATTTGTGATGTAGTTGGTTTTGAGCTGTGGAAATAGAAAATGATTGATACAAATTGTTGATCTTGACAAAAAGCTGGGTTGTATTGATGTAATGATTCTTGCTAGTTTTTGCTTCTGTTCTCACTTCTTCACGTTTAATTCTTCATTTGATAAAGCTTTCTGTGTTTCTTTGAAGGATGCAGTTGCTTAGTATGCATTCAAAACTTTTTTTGTTCCAAAGTTTAGTGAAATTGTGGTTATGTTGTTTGACCAAGAAAAAGAATTTGGAAGGGTTTTATATTTTTATTAAAGTAATGCATGCACTGAATGGATAAGAAAAGATATATATCTAGAACAAATCAATGATAGTGCTGCACATATGAAGAATAAAATAATGGCACTACAACAGGGTTCAAGTGAGACGCTTTTCTGAAGAATAGGTCTGTGGCAAAACACAGTGTAACAGAGTGTAACGTAAAAAATAGAAGCTAATAATAGTGAAGCAACAAATACTACAAAAATATATTATTTGTCACAAACTTCACTTATCTTTTAAGAAAATTGATGAAATTTCCACAGAATTCAAGAAACTAGTTTTGTCATTCAGTGGAGAAAACAGTGACTGAAGATGCAAAAGAGATTTTTGCAAAACTAGTCTCTTGAATTCTGTGGAAATTTCACCAATTTTCTTAAAAGATAAGTGAAGTTAGTGATAAATAATATATTTATTGTGGAAGAATTTATAATTTCAACATTGTTGGCATTCATGGAGACTAAGCATCCCATCAAAGAAAATTAATCATCCCAAACTCAGAGAATGGATGAATAAATATGTACCTTCTTCCTATGGCTCTACAGTTCTTGAAGTTTGACCTTGGCCTTCCTAAAATATGTTCCAGATCAGTGTAATTCTAAGCACTTAATTTTCTTTAAAACATGTTTCATTTATTGGTGAATTATCAGCTAAAGTGCTTTTTGGGAGATATGCTTTCCCTTAAAAGATAAAAGCTCTATAGACTTTGGACTCATAACATTTCATTTATTTGGTTCTCAGCCATACATATTATGTAAAGCTGCCTGCGAATACAATATCTTGTATTTTTAAGAAGCCAGAAATTTACCTAAAATTGGCATACTGAGAAAAAACTACATATCTCAAATCATGAAAGATAAGGAGAAAAGAGTAAAAAGAGTTTTAAAGGAAGAAAGAGTTACAATTCTGTGTGATGAGATGATAAACAGAAAGGGACAATATGTGTTTGCTGCCCTAATGAAACTTATCAATGTAAATAAGACTGTCAGAAATTATTTGTGGGAGGATTGAATGTTTTTGTAAGTGCTGATATGCTGCTGAATATGCCTGTGCTATTTTTAATGTACTGCAGAAACTTGACATTCATATCATAATGTTATATGAATAACTTCTGATTCAGCACATTATATTACTAAACTTTGCAATACAACAACTTGATACTGGATCAAGACCTACTACCTGAGTGCTGCATTCTCCATTTTTGCCCACAGCAGGTGTCATGAAAGGGATACAGTTCTGGAGGTTGGGATGGGATTAGTGTTACAAATCCATTCCAGCCAGTAAATATGGTCCTTGCAATGTGGAGCCACTACTTTTCCTTCAAATAGCTCATTACGAGAGCTGATCAACAAAGACAGACCAATTTTTTTCACAGATGTTTTTTGCTGCAATTCAATGTTTACATGATCTTTTTTAAAGTAGTCCCCTCCTACTTCAATGCACTTTTAATAGCATCTCTGCCAGTCCTTGAACATGTACTGCAGACCATTCTTTGTCAGGTGCTTGAGAATCGCCTCACTTTTCTTGAGCACTGCTTCAGAGTTCTCAAATCAAATACCCCTAAGCTTTGTCTTTAGTGATGGGAATAAAAAAAAAAAAAGTCACAGGGTGCCAGATTGGGACTATAAAGTGGATGTGGTACACAGGTAATGTAGAATTGAGCCAGAAATTGCATGACTTGATTTGCGACCTGAGGCTGTGCATTGTCATGATGAACTCGCCACCCAGTCCAAGAAAGCTCTGCTCGTTTCTTTGCAATGTGCTTCCTCAGTGTAGCCAATACTGATGTGTAGTATGCTGCTGTAACAGTAGTGTGAGGGGGAACTGCATGCTAATGAATCTTTCCATTACAGTCAAAAAATGTGATCACCATCACTTTCCCTGCAGATGGAACAACTTTTGCCTTTTTTGGTGTTGGAGAACCTGGCGACTTCCATAGTGTGTTGGCTTCTTTTCCTTCAGGATCATAATGATGCAGCTATGACTCATAATCGATGATAATCGAAGCTTAGGGGTATGGATTTGAGAACTCTGAAGCAGTGCTCAAGAAAAGTGAGGCGATTCTCAAGGACCTGACAAAGAATGTTCTGCAGCACGTGTTCAAGGACTGGCAGAGACGCTGTAAAAAGTGCATTGAAATAGGAGGGGACTACTTTGAAAAAGATCATGTAAGCAGTGAATTGCAGTAATTGCGGTCTCAGTGCATCCCAGATTAGGTCACACAGAGGAAGAAAATACCCATATTGGTACTGGGAATTGAACCTGAGCCTTCTGCTTGGTAAGCAGATGAGCAGCTACACTACCAATGCACTAAGGAGACTACCAGCATGTTATATGACAAATGGATAAATGCGTCACAGTTTTAGTATGGAAAGGATATCGCATACTAAACTTTATGAAAATACAGTTTAGTATGTGATATCCTCTCCAGTACTAAAACTGCTTATTAAAACCACTGTTTAATACAAGTAAATGACATGTTTTTGAATTCAGGAGAGAGAAAATGCCTGCCATAAGTTTTTGACATTATGAGGATAAATTTATTATGACAAAATATTTTACCATTTGCATTATAACCAGGTGGAACTCGTGGATTAAGAAAGTTGAATATATTGAAGAGTAACTCTTTCATATAGTGGAATTTACTCAGAGCATGAAGAAGAAAAGAAAGAAAGAAAATGAAATTCAAACAATCCATTGCAGCTGTCTTTCTTGTTGAATGTTGTTCATAACTTGGTAACTTAGCAATTCCTTTCTTGGAAGTGTTGAAAACTGTGTTGTTGTGATAAATTAAATTTAAAGGGAGTCGATTAAAGACACTAAACAACAGTTACTTTTTAAATAGTAAGTGTTGTTTAGTGTCATTAATCGACTCCCTTTAAATTTAATTTGTAACTTAGGTTTAAATTTACAGTGCCCCAAATTTCATTTGTTATTTTAAAATCTTAGTGACCTCAATAAATGTTGTCAGTCATTAGAGGAGGCATTCTTATTTCATAAAATATGAGGTGTACTTTGTGAACTAATCATTATGTTTAAAATCTGTAGGCAAACAATGCGTATAAAAATAAAAAAGGGCTAAAGAACTAGTGGAGTCTGATTAAGAGAAAATTATGATAAATTCTGTTGGTGAGTTTTTGATCCAGATAATACAATAAAAGTTTTTGTAGGAAATAATGAAGTTTGTTGGTTTACATCAATTCTGCAAGAACTATTTTCATAATAGTGTATAGAGCAGTAAACTGTATTTAGAGATTTGGTAAGTTGTCCTTGCAGAACTTGACAGATTTCTCTTCTTCTTGGCTTAAAATCCAAATAGAAAGGTTTTGTTGAAGTGCAGTGAAAAGTATTTGGGTTCCTGTTAATAATCTCGATAGTGAGAGATCATTTTTGCATACTCAAATGTCATGTCTCAAGACAACAGATCTGACATCTAATATGGAGTTAATGGTGTCTCTATCATTTACTGATTGTGAAGATTTGTGAGATTTGTCACTTATGTTATAAATAATTTTAATTTTGATGTTATTGTATATATATTTAGCAAAAGTTCAACTTAATATTTTATTTCCGTATGTTATTAATTCATGTACCTTTTACTTATCAGTGCTAAAATTAAAAATAATATCGGATTAATTGACAAAATATAATAGAACATAGCAAAAAATATCAAAATTGATTAAAAAAAGATGAAATCTGGTAACAGTTTTCACCAAAAATTGATAGGTGGTTCTGGTTATTGTGAATAACTAACAACACAGATACACCAGCACATTCCTACACCAGACTGTAGACATACAGAAAAACCTTCTTTAAAGAAATATTTCTCAGGCTCAACCAGAAATTGAACCTGGAACACCTTGCAAAGCTCTACCAGTTGAATTATGGGACCAGATCAGAAGTAATGAAGTAACATTATTGTAATTCCTGTTGTGTTACAGCTGATGGAACGTCCACTGAAGCTGCACATTCTACCCCAAGAAACGTTTCCAACACAGAGGCAGGTCAATAGTATACCAGCTGAACCTGCTCATGAAGTTGAGGATATGGCACAGATGGCTGCGTTTGTGTATGATTTTTATATTCAGAAGGTGCAGGCTATGAAATCTGCATTCTATGTGAGTAAACTGCATTGTCTTTGTATACTGCATAATGAATTGCATTTCATTAGGAATACAAGGGTGACACCGAAAATTTGTTAAAAGTAAACAAGGATTAGCTAAAATTAAAATGATTTTATTATTTTTCAAAATATTTCCCTTTAATACTAGATACAGTAGGAGACAGAAACTTCCATATATATAAGTTGCTTGTTTTTGTATGCATAACTATAGAAATGTTCTTGCCTGGCTGGTTTAGCGATGTTGAAAACAAGAGAAACCTCCAAGTTTTGGGTAAGTGGAAAGTTTATGGCCTTGTTGTTCACTGGGTAGCATTGTTCTCCAAGGCCAGGGGAAAAAGCCTTTGAAATAGCTCTAGTTCAAGGTGTAAACTGAGCGTTGTTCTGGTGAAAGTTGCAAAGATGAAGTAAACAGATATTGATCATCAGATATTTTAGCAGCCTGTCAGAAGGCAGGAACATCACCCATGCAAAAAAATGTGCCAAATTGGAGCCAGTACAGGCTTAGATGAACTGCAGTCATGGGAAGAAAACTTTTAGTATAAATATTAGGGTAAAAAGTGTAATTGCCCTCAGTTTAAGAAGTTTAGTTGCACGAGAAATCTGCACTACTCGTGATAGGAATCTTCGCGCCGTAAATAATTGGTAAATACAGAAAGTGAATAATTAGCGAAAATGTTTTTAGTAGGGCTGAAGTGAAATTCCAATGGGGGCACTATAGAATTCTCGAGAAGAGGGCAAAATTGAACAGTTAATGCACTTGAAATAGTTGAGTACCACCAAGTTTAGCCAACAACCTGCGAGCTGAGAACATTGATTCAATCAAATTATTGTGTTGATTATTAATTACTTGGTGACTTAAAATAAACTGGTTGCCCAAACATTCTCTAGTGTGATTCCTTCCTATCTGTCCAGCGACCTTGGATCTTTGACCTTTGTAGCAAGTAATACACAGGTGAGTCCTTGCTCTTTAAGTTTTCTAAGTCCCTGAGAAAGCCAAGGCACCAAAAAACCCCACAATCCTAAAACTCATCATCCCAAGAGTATCTGTCTAATGTCGGAGAGAGCTGCAGAAGCAGAAGCCAGAAGCCACTATTTTGAGAGAGGACCTCAAAAAGCACCTGGAGAACTTGCAGAGATGGCTGAGATGAGGTAATCAGCCTCAAGAATAAGCTGGGCTTGTGGGCCATAGTCTACTGGGCTCCTTCTTCAACTTCTTCCTAGACATTTCATCTGCAACTATGGCAGACTTCTTCAGTGGCAGTATTGAGGTCGAAGTACTCTGTGGAGGTTTCAACAGCAACTGTGCTGGCAGCACCATAGGCTGCAGAATTTATATTGATGGCTGGAGGGATGGTCTAATGTGATTGGTTTGGGTGAGCAGCAATTAATTTTTGGGTGAACACAGAATATTTAAATACCGATAATTAACAAACTGTTAAGAGCAAATGCAACAAACTGCACAGCAGTCAATTTACAAAATATTAGAAAGTACCTGTCAAATATAAAAAAAATTCATTTAATATAATTTTGAGTTGAACTGGTACTCCATACTTCATAAATTGCTAGTATGTACCTAGAATGAATTTCATTAGGACCTTCTTAACATCCTCAGGTAATGTTGGCTGTTAAATTTTGATTTGGTGAGTTCCTTGGAGGTGATAAGGGCATCTCTGTTGGTTTCTTGATGAACTTGAAGTTTGGGTTCTCTTCAAAGTTGGTGTCAAAATTCAATATTCTATTTTATAATTTTAATCAGTAGTTTTCCTTCATATTTCTTTATGAATATCTTTTCCCACATGGTTAATGTAGTGAAGATATTCATAAAGAAATATGAAGGAAAGTAATTTTGATATCACTTTTGAAAAGAACCTTTAATTCAAATTCTTGAAGATACCAACAGAGATGCCCATATCACCTCCAAGGAGTTCACCAAATCAAAATTCAGCAGTCAGTATTAGCTGAGGATGTTAGGAATGTCCCAGCAAAATGCTTTCTAGGTAAACACTAACAATATATGGAGCATGGAGTACTAGTTTGACTCAGAATTATATTATGTGCTTCATTGTATCATAGTCCTTACTCATTAAGAAATTAATTTGTTGTTAGAAATATGGCATCATAAACGTTTTCAGTGTCACCATTTTTATAATTTATTAAATTGTTATGATTTTTCAATTTGTTCATGTGTTGTATGCACAAAGTTATTTTATATGCATTTGCTAGATAAATTCTTCTTATGTAATACCTGATAGTGTTACCAACATAGAATGTAAATTGACAAGAAAAAAACCAATGTGTTAAGACATAAAAGTCACAAAAACTGAATTGTTAAAAAGTTATGTACATAAAGTCAATAACACTGCATTAATTGGGAGATCCTGTATGTTCTTGATTAATGCTTGATATTGTTTTAATTAAAGTGAACATAAAAATAAATTATTGTTCTTGCAAAAGATCTCCATTCAATGCATTATTTACAAGATAATTTCTCCATCACTATACATTGTCAAAAGTGTTAAGGCTTAAATTAGTGTATTTTATTGTCTGAGTAAGCATGATTGTCAGAAGTTTATGACCCTGAAGTGCATTATATGTTTGCAGGGTGCCCAGAAGATGTGGCAGAAACCTGGGACTCATAAGGCACATGCCCCAGAACATTTTGTGTCTCACCATCCTGGAGCAGATGATGATACAGACAGTGAAGAAGAGCAGGAAAGAATAAAAGAAGAAGTGGAGGAAGCAGAAAAAGAACAGAAAGATGCTGCTGCAAAAGAAGCAAAAGAAGTGGATCAGAATTCTGCCTCAGAAGAGAGCGAGGAAGAGGACACTCAAGACTGAAACAGTAAATAGACACAGCCTTTTTTGTAATTTAGGTGTGTAAATAGGACAAAGAGTGTTTTAATATCAGAAGCACATAATTTCTTAAGATGACAAAGTTAAATGTAATGTGGAGAAGAAAAAATAAAAATAAACAGCTTTATCCTTGTTTCAAATAAGCTTGCCCATATCTCTTAATGTTCACATGAACTAATCACCTCTCATTGGCTGCTGTCATGGTATAGACTGTCGTGTAGTAAAAATGAGTTCATTATTTAACATAATGATGTTTAAATCCTTTCATGGATGTGTTGAAAACAGTGTTGTTGTATAAATTAAATTTATTGGGAGTTGATTAATGACACTAAACAACACTTACTTTTAAATTTTCCCAGAACTAGTTTCAGAGGCCTTCCCTCTATCCTCAGCCGGACATCGACTGGTTCTCATTGGTGTAGCTGGCAATATTTTGTCATCAGTTTCCTCTGGTGGCAGTTCGAGGAAATTGCTGAACAAATCTTTCTGGGGGATGTCGAAATTAAATACTTTGTTCCTATTTTTTGAAATGAAGATTTGTTCCCATGTGGACAGTTCTTGTTTTCCTGTTGTATGTTTTAGTAATTTTGGTTCTGGATTTATGTTGTGGTTTTTTTCCCAAAAAATGCGTGGCAACTGCTGATTTTTCTAATTGTTTGTATTTTATGTTCCTAAAGTGTTCCTTTGCTCTTATTTCTAAATTTCTTTTGGTTATTCCAATATTCCAATTACTCACACGCCGCAGCGCCCAGCATGGGCCGGAAGAAGAAGGACACCGCCGTACCTCGCCAAATAGCTGCCTGGCCACCAGATCATCAACCGCCGCCAGACTCGCCCGCTAGCTCTCGGGCCTCCTCGCCGGATCTCTATGCAGAGCAGGCTGCGCAGGTGCCCCTGGCGAATGCGCCCTCCGGGAAGTTCTGGGCAGCCCCCAAGATCGCCGACTCTGCATTGCCTAGCACATCCAGCACAACCTCGGCACCTGTCCATGCATCACCGCAATCTGTGCTTGCCACTTCTCGTGGCACACAAACTTTGCCATGGCCAGCTTACGACGAGGCACACAACAGACCGACCTATGCCACAGCCACCGCAGCTCCAATCAACACAACTACCCTGTCGGCGATGCTGCAATTACGGACACGACGCCTCGGCCTGCGACGCACCACCCTGGTGCCACTACTGTGGCGCACCCTCGCTGACGTCCGAGTGCAGCAGTCACAACATACTCCGCCGCCAGTGGTACTGCGCCACCTGCAACGGCTTCGGCCACTACACAGGGCAGGCGCAGTGCCCTTACTACCCTCGCCAGACACACAGCCTACACGGAGGCATCACCGCTGCTGCAGCAGCACAACTGGCAACTGAGCCACCACCACCAAAAGCAGCAGTCTCAACCACAGCCGCCACCGGATCACAGGAACTCTGAGCTATCCTCGAGAGCCTCTGCTCCGAAGACCACAACATCGCTACCCGACTCACAGCCCTGGAGGGCATTCTCACCGCCACTATGAGCTCTTTGCCTTCGTGGGAAGAACTCCAGAACATCCACTCCAGCGGCCTGCAAGATCTCTGCACCCAAGTGTCCATCGCCAACCAACGCCTGACTAGCCTTGAGAATGCTCTCTCCTCTGCCAGCGCTCTCCAAAGCAACTTCGCCGCAGCCACCCAACAGCTAGAACACCACACAGAGCACTCCAAGCACTTTATAACGGACACCATAAAAAAGCTCGCCGTGCTGGAGGAGACACTCAAAGCTACCGCAAACACCGTCTCAAACCATTCAACAGACTTAATCTCCACCGTTGACCTCAGACTGACATCACTACAAGAGCTCATCAACCTACAACACCACGACTCACTGCAGAAATTCAAGACATTCGCCCAAAAACAGACCAACATCCAAATTGCAGTGGCTACACTCATGCACGACCCCGAGGACCTGCGCGGCTACTTCGCCCAGCTCCTTGCAAGCATCGACAACCTTCAGGCAAGCATACTCCAACCTACTGACGACATAGACCGGACAACACGCCACTGGCGCCGTTAAACAACTCCAAACTCAAGCATCCAAGATGCACAGTGACATAAAATAAAGACTTTTGACCCTCTACCACATCCTTCGAAACCCCGGCGATCCATCCAGGGCCTCCGGTCATGGCTGGACCCCCGAACACTACCTTCCCTGAGTTGCACGTGCCCTTCAGGCACCTTCGCCCTTACCACCGATACTAACGGGGGTGCTTCCGTGGGACCCCGCCACTTTACTCCAATTAAAAAAAAAAAGAAAGAAAAAAAAAAGAAATATATATACAGTATGTTTATTCAGATGTGGCCACTGAGAAAATATGCGCAGTTACTCACCCTCTCCGCCACCTACTGGCACATCAGTTACACATGTGATGTCGTTGAGGTTGAACGTGCATCTTATAAGTTTTTTAAGGCTCGGGTCCGTGTGATTTATAGTTTTATATGTATATGATAGTGTATTTTAATGTATGTACAGTAAATAGTAGTTCTCGTTGTTCTTAGTTATTTTCAGCGTATTTGTAAGTGCATGCGTGACTGTGTAAGTGTGTGTGTGTGTGTGTGTGTGTGTGTGTGTGTGTGTGTGTGTGTGTGTGTGTGTGGGTGCGTGCGTGCGTGCGTGCGTGCGTGCGTGCGTGCGTGCGTGCATTAAGTGTATTTCCTTTTACTGCAGACTTTAATATTTTAAAATATGGACAGCAAACTACAAGATAAAGTGTTGCACTCCCAAACCAGAGAAGTTGTTAGTAATGTTTATAAGTACATGAAAAGACATGCAGAAGCTGGCTTAGTAACTCTTAGCATCAAAAACATTGGGAAGAGTGTGGCTGAGGCAACAGGTGTTTCTGAAAGAAGTGTAAGGAGAATTATTAAGGAAACGAAAGATATTGATCGTGGTACTTCGACTTCATTCTCCACACCACACAAAAAGAGACCAAAGAGGAATTTTCGTGCCAGTTTGGATACTTTTAATGAGGCAGTAGTGCACCGAACTGTGAACGAATTCTATATAATTCACAAACAAAGACCGACACTGAGGAAGGTGCATGCTAAATTAAAGGATTTGATAAACTTTGAAGGGAGCATATCCACACTAAGAAAAATAATCTTAAAGCTGGGTTTCACATGGAAATGGACAAAGAAGAACAGAAAATTTTTAATGGAGCGCCATGACATCAGAACTAAGCGCCTCCATTTTCTCAGAATGATGAAGCAATATAGAAGCGAGGGCTGTCCCATAATATATATGGATGAGACGTATATCCATTCATCGCACACTACTCCGTATGCTTGGAGTGATGATAGTTTCCACGGCCTCTTAGCACTGGTATCCAAAGGTCAGTGTCTTATCATCGTGCATGCTGGAGGCGTGTATATTCGGTTCAAGTCCCAGCAGAAAACCGGGTACTACCATGATGACATGAACTATACGAATTATGAGAAGTGGATAAAAGAAAGACTGATCCCTAATCTTCCCCAAAATTCCGTATTGGTAATTGACAACGCACCTTACCACAATGTGATCCTTAATAAGGCACCCACTGCAAGTTCCAGAAGAGATACAATGATTTCGTGGCTGAAACAAAACCTCTCCTTGGAACATTTTACAAACATTGATTTCTCCTCCCTGTACAAACCCGACATTTACAATATGATCATCCCGCTCAAACCCAAAATCCCCAAGTACAAAATAGACAGTTTTCTTCAGGCACATAACCACCCAGTTTTACGCCTTCCACCTCATCATCCCGAGTTAAATCCAATTGAACTCATTTGGACTACTGTAAAGAACGGGATTGCAGAAAGAAATGTCACGTTCAAAATGGATGACGTCATTAAGTTAGCTGAGGAGAAATTTGCTGACATTTCTGCAGAAGATTGGCAGAAAAGATGTCAACACGCCATTCAGATTGAACATGAATTCATGCGCAATGAAGGTTTGCTGGATAGAGGACAGGAAATCATCATTCATCTAGGAGATGACAGCGATGAAAGCAGTGAGTCATCCGAGTTTTCTAGTGAAGATGAAGGGCAGAATTTTCCAGAAGAAAAAACTCCTCAGTCTGCAGCTGAACAATCTCCTAGTGTTACTTCTGTTGCTTGAAACCAGCCTCAAGTTAAGATGCCTGCGATTTCTCCTCTCTCTTGCACGCATGTGGCTGCCAGTCCTACCCCCATTCTCCTGGTTGCCCCTCTTCTACTGCGCAGCTAGCTGCCACCTCATGTTAACCAAGCTGTACCAGATTTTTTGTTAGATGGAATGGCATCTTTGATGTTTGAGCAAATTAGGTTTTTTAAGGAGTAATGGTTCACTGGTGCTAGTTGAATGTTCTGTTTTTTGAAGACTTTTTTGAATTTATCAAAGGCCCATGGATGATAAGTGAATTTTTTGAAAACTATTTTAGATTCTGTAGCTGAGAGGGTTGAATTAGAAAAATCAGCAGTTGCCACGCATTTTTGGAAAAAACCACAACATAAATCCAGAACCAAAATTACTAAAACATACAACAGGAAAACAAGAACTGTCCACATGGGAACAAATCTTCATTTCAAAAAATAGGAACAAAGTATTCAATTTTGACATCCCCCAGAAAGATTTGTTCAGCAAGTTCCTCGAACTGCCACCAGAGGAGACTGATGACAAAATATTGCCAGCTATGAGAACCAGTCGATGTCCAGCTGAGGATAGAGGGAAGGCCTCTGAAACTAGTTCCGGGAAAATTTAAAAGTAAGTGTTGTTTAGTGTCATTAATCGACTCCCAATAAATTTAATTAATAATGATGTTTCTTAATACATTCGAACAGAATTGTCAAAGTTAAAATTATACAATGAGTTGACTGAGACACTCTGTATTTTCTTTTTTCTTTCAAATTTTCTTTCAATGCATTTCACCTACACTTGAAGGTGTTATCAAGAAATTGTCAAACTTATATTTTTATAACCGTATGAATTACATAACAGAATAAATTTATCTGGAATCATGTTAATTCTTAACACAAAATAAAGAGGAGAATCCTTTACTTCAAACCTACTTCTCGGGATGACTGACAGTAGGACATGCTTTTATCAGTAGTTGTGACATATTTGTTTGCATTACTTTTTTTGGAGATATGGAGAACATCTTATCTGAGTGAGTAATCTCAAAAACTGCTTGACAACTACTCATATTCTATATGCATTACTTTTATCGCTGACCTTGCTTTGAACTGGATTTGTCATACATTACCATTTAACGTGTGAGTTGAGTTTCATTATAAACTTGTATATTTGTATGCCTTCACAACTATATCTGCCTGATTTTATCAATTTTTATCAACAACAAAAGACAATAGTTCGATCATCGAAGTAACTGCTCCTGAAACTAATCCATCATAAAATAAAAATATAAATGACAGGGTGTTAAAAATCAACTACAAATAGTTTTTTTCAATTAATTTTGACGTGACCGTTACTGAATTCCTCCAAACATGCATTACATATTCCTATGCCCTAGACAAAGTATATGCACTATATGAAGAGAGATTCTCTCTGAATCACTTGACCAGCATAAATACACATCAGTTGTGTTTATTTCTTAATTATTGTATTATCTTCTTTTCATCAAAACTGCTACTTCATACGAAAACACACTATGAAATAATAGCTGTAACATTTTACAGACCAGACTTGTGTTTATGGAATGAAGAACATGGGAAACAGTTATCGGATACTTCTGTTATCTTTTTATAAAACCTACAAATCCAAAAAAATGTTTCAGTATTGGAATGTTCCCGTATATATTATTTATTGATCTTAACCACATGAATAAACTATTTCAAAATAAGCAAGCACCACTAAATGCAAGACTGACAAATTGCATTTTAGTAATAGAAAATGATATATATATATATGTTTCCTAAAATGCAGTTTCAACTAAAATTTATTATTTTAATAATGATTTTTAACAAAATAAACACTTTTAAGTTTCATTGTACATGGTGATGCATACAGCATGTGCTTTAGTTTACATCAGATTCCTTTCTAAGGCTGGCAGGATTATAGGTTCAAGTCCATTCTTGACTGCCCCCCCACTCAGATCTTGAGAAATACAAGTACTACATAAAGTAGCAACTAAATCAACTTTCCAGCTGTAAGAGGAGTTAACGTGGCCACTTTTTTTTTTTTTTTTTTTTTTTTCCAAATTGTATAGTAATACTGCAGTGTGATATTGAAAATCAATATTGAATGAAACTTTACAATGGACTTCACTATGGTTATAAATAGTCTTTGAATATTATTTGAAAGTACGTTGCCTCCACTATCAGCTGTGATCCATTGACTAGCTTTCTGGTGCAGATTCACATGTCACTTTTAGTTGGATATATTTGAAGATGAAATCATTTTCATTATAACTGATCTATGTTTTTACCACTGTGTATTTTTTATGTTGATAGGTTTACTCCATCAGATGAAGAAGTTTCACCCAGGAGTTAGAAGCATTAGTCCTTCATTACTGACACAATTCTTTGTAAGCTTTATTATTGAAGCAATTGCATTTAACTGTAAATAGATCATGTAAAATATTCATATTTTGTAGAAATACATTTATTCTATATCATCTGAATTTATATTTATTTTCCCAGAAGGTATAATGTTCATATTTTTCAATTCTTAAGTGTACTATTTCCAGCACCATCTGTAGGTAGAAATTGAAATTGAGTTTTTATTTATGGATGCTCTTAACTGCTCTGGTTCTTAGCTTCCTATTGTACAGGATGTGGCACGAAAAACTGCCCTATATTAATATTATGGTATATTGCATTATTTGCAACAGTTACATGGGTACATTTGTATATTGCGTTTTTGGCAACAATTAAATTATCTACCTTCCTACCAAGAAATGACATTTAGAGCCAGGGAGTCAACACACGTGACTGTCACATGTATGATAGCTGCAGGTGCAGCCAGTGAAACTTGTTGAAACCAGTTGAGAAAAAGGGCCTCATTGTGTGAGACAGTGTATGTGATAACATGTTCGATACCTGAATGTATTGCCATTGTTGAAGCATTCATTTGCACTGAATCTTTTGTAAAAACAAAGAATTTTTTTGCAAAAAATTTCCAGGATGTTCTGTGACAGCAAAAAGCACAATATAGGAGTTGATTGCAGAATGACAGCATACAGGATAGGTTCAAAACAGGACAGGTTCTGCTCCCAGAAGCATCTACCTACACACCTGATTTACATTGTCAGCTCCTACTGTGAAGGGGAATAGTCATATTCAGTGCATTACTTTAGATTTTATGATCATTTTATGCATTTGACTTTATAGGCTGATTTTATGTGCTACACCTGTATATTGGGTATAAAAGACGGAATAATTTTGCTCACAATCCTCTTATTTATAGTAAGAGGCCCGTTATCTAAAAAGAATCTATGCACTTAAAAGAAATAGCATTTTTAACAATATCATTCATTTACCCTAAAACATTAAATTGCCTTTACCTTTTCTTTTTAGTTTTTTTTTTTCAATGATTAAGAGCAACCGGACAGAGACCGGGAGATCCGTGGTTCAAATCCCGGCTATGTCATTGAATTTTTGGAAAAACTTTCTTTTGTGCAACGCAAGAATATTTTCTAAGTCCAAAGGTGCACGTATACGCATGCGCAAGCAGGCGACCAGCTGGTTCTCGTGTTGCAGCCAACATGAGAAAGATATGTAAAACTTGTAGCCAACCTCTGCAAAAATGCCCCAGACATAGGTGACACAGTCCGTGTGCAAAGGAATATGGTTTGAGCAGGCGAAGTTATCGCCTGGCCAAATTTTGTTACTCATGCACTGCTTTGCACATAAACAATCCTATGATGCGATGATAATCGAGTACTCCGTAGGAAATACATGTATGAGCTCACGGACTGTATCGGACTGGTTCGGCTACTGCCGTGAAGTGTGCATGATGTCAAATGACACCAAGTATACTGCAAGGGGGAAAATTGGCGATCCCGGCCTTGTCATTCAAATCAACGAATGCAAAATAGGACGACACAAGTTTCATCGTGGTCGCGTCGTAGTGTGCACCTGGATCTTGGGAATGATTGACGTGGAAAGAAATGAGGTGCGGATGATGATATGCCTCAAAACAGGAGGGATGCAAATATGCTTTACAGTCTAATTGCAGCGCCCACGATAAAACTTGCATCCTATTTTGCATTCGTTGATTTGAACGACGTGACCAGGACCGCCAATTTTTCCCTTTGCAGTATACTTGGTGTTATTTGACATCATGCACACTTCGCGGCAGTAGCCAAACCAGTCCAATACAGTCCATGAACTCATACATGTATTTCCAATGGAGCACTCCATTATCATCGTGTCTTAGGTTTGTTTATGTGGAAAGCAGTGCATGACTAACAAAATTTGACCGGGCGATATAGTTTAATTTTGGGACAAGTAAGACTGTTGGCAGCATTGCATTCAGTGGAGAAACAAGCATAGTTTGGCTGCACTGAATTCTTCAATATGGCTACATTATGTCGTAAGTAAATAAACAATCAATTAATAACATTAAAATAATGCCCTCCAACAAGAAATTGCACTAAAAAGTAAAGAAATTATACTAAAAATTATGGTTGTATATAAAAATATCAAAAGTGTGAAGGAATTAGAAAAAAATTGCCGCATCACATATTAGAAAGAAGAGCCCAATTTTTCAGTCTGAGTCTACCTATACAGTTTGATATATTATAAATTATCAAATGTTGAATAAGCAGAGAAAGAAATAGTGTTTACACAGTTTTATAGCACATTATTGCTACCATAGAACAAGATAATTCACCAATGAGTAAAAATCAGCATCTGTCCATTGCATCTTTCAAGAGAGAACTGATATATCTTGTGAAAATGGATAGAAGGTAAAAAGACAGTCAATTAAATAAACACCATTTTGTCAACATGTTTATATTTCATATAAAAGTACACTCATACATACAATAATATCAGGGACTATTTTACTATATACAGACATTTGTGAACAATCCCCGTGTCTTACACATAATGCTCTGTTACCTGAAAATATTGTCATTACTGTCAAAGCTGCTTTTTAATCTGCACATTGCATAGCTATAGAATAGGTGGTGGTGTTTTATTTGGTTTAGTTAGTTATAACACACTTATTTGAACATAATATTGCAGGATAGGTTTTTAATGTGGACGTTAATATTTACTTCCCCCCTCCCTTCCCCTCTTATATCTTAAACCTGGCCCCCTTCTCTTGTTAAAGCTCTCTGGTTAACAGTGATAGAAGTCATTGGAATGAGGTGCAGATTTGAGCAGCACCTGTAATTACTTTTCATATAGTTTTTATTTTTTGTTTGTTTGTTCACATTGCAACAAATGCTCCATAGTGAAATAATGTTTACAAGTACCACAAAATATTAATTTTGGTATATTATATTGGTATTACTAATTAATAAATCAAAATTCATGGCACAAATTGAGAAAATGTTATCAGATTTATTTGTCTTGCCCATCAAGTTTTTTAGTATCTTCAATTTGGCATGTACACTTCCAGCAAGATTCAGAAAAGCTATGAATGATATGCAGCTTCTTTATAAGAAGCTATAAAAGCAAACTTTAACAAGCCATGTGTCATGCTGATTCTTAGAGGAGTGTCTTTGTTGCATTGGACAGGATTTGCAGTGAGAATATCCCCCATAAATTTCTTTGGTCAGAAAAAAATTACAAATTTTATCACTTCTCTAAGTGGCATACCATTTGAATCTTTTCTAAATTTTGCAGCAACTATATAGATTCTTGTTATGAAACAGTTAATACTTTTTGTTTTGTAACACTGAGTAAAAATATTATTAATAAAACAAATATATAGCAGATCATTTCATCACTGAACAAACAATACTCTATAATGTACAAAGAATAACCATGCTGAGTGAGACTCAGTGGCAAGTTGTGACTTTCAATGCGAGCAAGCTCCAAGTAATAATTTTCATTAAAATAAGAGAGAATAATGACTCAAAGAACTAAAGCTACTCTTCAGTGCTCTTTCTATTACACAGTCACATGTAGGCCCTTCTTGCATTGCAGTTTTTCCTATAGCTTGCCCATACTGCATGAATTGTTATTCTGACATGGAGAAAGTATGCAATCACACACTTCAGCTAATAAGTTAAAACTTTACAAGAATTTCCCATTTGTCACCACTATATACAAATTTACATAAATTACTATTGCTAATGCTATTAAAATAGCAATTACAGTTGTATTTAAAAGTGCCACATACAACAAAAAAGTAAACTTTTCTTCACATACTATAGAGGTTTCACGTGACAAAATCTGTCAAGCACTTCCTAACCACTGAAGAGTTAGAAACGCTTCTAGAAACCTATGAAACATGGTATTCAAGGTTACGAATGTGTGAATACACAAATATTCAGTATTGAATGAGCTCGGGAAATTGGTCACTTGAGCTTAAGCAGCTGCATATTGTCTGCAGCACAGCATATGTTCAGAAATAAATTTTGAAAATTTATCCAGAGCAAATAAAATATTGTCTGGCATGAATTTTTTGTTTTTCTTCTTTCATTCTGATTCCACCTTTCCATTGTTTTTTGACTTTCTTCTATACTTATCTTTGCGATTCGTTCATGGTTTGGCAGTAGTGGGCACTTTGTGGCAATTACAATTTATAGAATTCATCTTGAAGGGCCACCAATACATGAGCAGAGTATGAGGAGAGTATAGGCGTTAACCTATAACAAGGAACCTGTGCTTCCAAGCTTTAACCAAGGGTAGGTTAACTTTAATTCATGTATATGTACTGGATATAAGTATTTTTGTATTTGTATTTGTAAGAGGTATGATGCCAAAACTGGGTATTTTACACCTCTAACATTCTGTTCTTGCAGATTACTAATTATCCTAGGTTTGCAATTTTTCTGTGCATGCACAGTATCAACAAAATTGAGTAATTTATTGATAAAAAATTTAAAAATTAGCAATGCTGTTGAGTTGCTGATGTTACCAGCAAGATCAGCTGTGCTGAAATTATGTCCTGCAGGATTTTTTAAGCATCAGTAAATCTATTGACAGGGAGCTGTTGTTGTTTTTAAGTACACTTAAAAACCATTGGTCTGGGCCAAGTGTGAACCCATGACCTAGGGAACAGTAGGCCAATGCCTACTCGACTGAGCCACCCAGACTGACAATTTGTTGCCATATCACTGTTTTCCTTGAAAAAAAAAAAAAAAAAAAAAAGAAATGTCCCCACCTGGAAATCCGAATGGGGGACTATTTTACTTCCAGAATACTTTTTTTCCAAGGAGATATATTATCTAGAGTGTTTTTATTTAACTTTTTTATAACCTTTTTGAAATTGGCCACCATAATTGACAGTTATACCACTCTAAGTAGAGCTAGGTATGAACAGAAAAGAAAATGAAATGATCCCCTAGACCTCGAATACTTTAATACCATGGCACTTGAGTTGATTGGAAATGACTGTATAGGGGTTGCCCATAACAGAGGTTGCTGATATAGATGACTTTCTTTCAAAAGTTTGCATCATTTTTGCTGTGTACCTTCTCTGTCACCAACTCCTATCATCATTAATTTCTGTTTCAGATACAAATATTATATTTTAGACTCATACCACAGCTAAACTCATATCTGATACATAAGTCAAGAATTAAAGTGTTTCCAACACAATCAAACATTCTGTGTGAAACAGTGTTTTGCATGCAACTAAAGAAAGTAACAACCTCACAGAGGGGGGGGGGGGGGGGAGGAATGTTACTACTTGTAAGTGTTGTGTCATATCCTGTAGAATAATACTCACAATTTCGTTTAGTTGCTTCTTTTAAATATTTTCCCCAAAATGTTAAATTTCGTGTGTGCATTAATTTTTTAAAATATTTGAAATATGTAATATTTCAGTATCAACTAGAAAAGGTGCTTGGAGCTATTATCAGTTAAAAGAGGCAGAGAATGAGTGATATTCCTTTAAATGCTGTTTCATTGATTAAAACATCATGTTTTAATTATTTTAAAATGTACATTCAATTTCAAATTAAAGCAACAAAAATACAAAATATGAGCTATGTTATATTGTTTTTTCAGTGATGTGTGCTATAATGCAACTCAATTGTTGGTAAACTATCAAAATATAGGCTCTTTCCAAAATTAATTCAGCCTTATCTGACCCTATCCCATTATAGTAAGTATTCACCTATAAATCAGTTTTCTGCAAAACAATGTACAACTATAGAAAACATTTAACGTTGGATTATTTTATTTTCTTATTTTTGCATAACAGTTGATAAAATTAACGGTTTGATAAAACTGACATATAAATAAAAAATAATAAATTTTATTGCTGGGTTAATATAAAACTATTTTATCACACTGGTACTGAATTTCTGCCAACATCCATAGGTGCCAATCACCATTTACTTTATGTAGGCCCACCACATTCTTTAGCACAAACTTGGTAGCACTGCAAAGAGGTTAAAATCTAGCTAACCTCTGACAATGAAATAATGACCAATTAGTTCAGCATGCAGTGCTCCAAAATTGAGAAGAACCACTAGAAGTTTGAAAATAAATTGGAATCAAGGAAATAAACAACAATGACAGAATTAATACCATTATTCTAGTTAACGGCTAATAGGGCTCCATTTCATCTCTTTTCTGTATTACCTTAATAAAAAAAATGTTACGATTTTATAAATATTGCCTGGAATAAGTTGCAACTCATGTTCTATATTTAAATTTAGGATATAGCTGCTTCATGTTGAGTTGCTTTAAATAATGAGTTTTTCAGCTTACCCTTATCCAGAAAAAATTAGGAACAGCATGGGATTTGTTGACCATTCTACAGGCGTTGAAATTTCTGTTGCATGCTCATTCACATACAATCCTCCCACTCAGTATGTTGTGTTTAGTGTTGCAATGTGGTAAATTAAAACTCAGATATAGAGCAAAAAGAGATCATTTTGCATTTGCTTGAGGAACATTCTTGTCACAATTATCTAGCATTGACCAAATAAACATTTCTTGCTTCACAGAACAGAACTCTTGTCTTTAAATTAGCACATTGTCTCTCGGACTTCACTGTGAGCACTGAAAGTTAAATTACAAAGTAAAAAGTAGAAACACAGCATAATCTCATTTTAAAAATTATATCTTGTATTTAAGTCTCTTTGGAAAAGAAGGAGAAACATCATTCCAAGACTGAAAATGTTCATCTCCTATCATTCAGATATTTCAAGGTCCCCATGGGTTGAGGGATTAAATTCTGATATAACTAATGGTTTTGGGAAAAGTTGGTTCTGTCCAAATGAAAACATAACATAATTGTTATATTAACAAAATAGTGTAAGTTTCTGAAATGATTTTCTAACTTTAGCTAGGAATTTTAAATATGTTTGTAATCACTTTATATTAACTGGCCAAAGGTAGAATTTATATAGTGAAAGTCAGTATTGTTGCTGGTTTACTTCTTGAAAACAAACTTACTGGTACATTCAGGTAACTGATTCCTCATTTTGAAGCACAAAGTTAAGCACACTGAAAATATGCTTAAGTACATCTATCCCTCTCATTTCCTCCTTCTCCTGTTTCCATTTATCCCTGTGAAAAAACAGACAAGCATTGCCCTTGGCTACCTAACAATGCTGCTGTTTATTTGCAAATAGCATGCATAATGATTTGCAGAATATTGCATTAAATTTATTCTATAATCATCTTCTTTGATAGAAGTATTGAAAACAGTGTTATTATAAATTTAAAGGTGAGTCGATTAATAACACTAAACAACATGTACTTTTTAAATTTCCCAGAACATGAGGAAAGTAAGCTCCAAAACATGTTCCGGGAAATTTAAAAAGTGTTGTTAAGTATTATTAATTAACTCACCTTTAAATTTAATTTATTCTCTAATGTTTAATGGTTTGACGTAAAGATATGTTAATGCATTATATTAATGAAGTACAACTTTACGTATGCATTAAATCTGTTATGCTCTTGAGTAAAATTAGTGACCATAGTCAAGGACAAATTTTTATAAAAATTCTTTGCAGCTGTTTGTCTATGCCATTCCATTTAATAATGCATGGGCTTGCTTAAAATGGAGGCAGAGTTAGATTCATGTTACCACCACGGACCTGAGCCAGCAGCCGGCCTTGGCAAGTTGGTGCAGGTAATCTGAATCAGTTTCTCAGAATAAATGTTAATTTTGGTTTCCAGTACAACCATAGCTGCAGTGCATTGTTGCACTATTTTTCTCATTAACAAGAGCAAATTTGTCAAATTTTGGATGAAACAGGTTTTGTGCACTAGTAAATCTGAATTATTTTTAAGTGTGATACATAGTTAATGGTGCATACACTAAAATCCTTAAAAGACAACTTCTTAGTAGGCACAACAGCTTCATTAACTGAATATTTTGGCCTTCTCTACAATTTGCTTCCATTCAATGGGATCTCTAACCATATCTGCGCATTTCTCATCTTCATATTTTTTAAATTTTGGTTTATGTAATCATAACATGTCTTTGTGAGTCAAACATCCTTAAAATACAAAATCAAGCGAACACAGGAGCACAGTTGTGAAATCTAAAGTTTTATCTTATTAAAATAATTTCTGTTCTTCATTAATTTTTTCAGTGCTCATTGTTGCTCAAATTGCTCCTTATGGTGCAAGTTTTTACCACTTATTTTGAAATTTTCACTAAGAAATATTAAGATGATTATAAATAGAATTTATCACTTGAACTTTTTAGAAATGTTAAGGTGATGAAGTCAACATCTGCAGAAATTCTTTTATTAGTTCATCAAGTGGAAAGGTGTTCTTTCAGTCTGGTTTTCAAGTTGTCCTTTTTTTTTCTTTGCCTACCTTTGTAGCATAGGTGGTAGTGTGTCTGCCTCACATTCAAGAAGTCCCAAATTTGAATCTTGGTCTGGGTTGAGTTATCTGGATAAGGCTTTTCTAGGGTTTATCCTTATCCTGAAAGATGAATGTTGGGTAAATGAGCTTCATGGACTCTGGGCTCATTAGAGCATCATTTCACCATTTCATTCATTGTCCGATATGACATCACGTTGGAGAATATAAATTTAAAAAAAAGTTTTTTTTTGTCTTTCCTAGTATATTTGATTCACAGTCTGCACAATTTTTCTAATTAATACCTAAACTCACTGCATCTCTCAGCCTATCTTGATGGAGAGCTGTTTATGTAGATTGGGTTGGACTTGGCAGGGCAATGATCCTAATACTCCAGGGAAACTGGGTATATAAGGTAGTTCTGTCAGTAGTAGAGTTATAAGACCCTTTAATGTTCCGTTTAGTAGATGGAAGGCTAGATTATGTCAGGTCCGCTGAGATTTCTCAGGACCTGTCTACTGATTATATTGCTTAACACAAATAGATGGCATATCTATCACCTCCATGCTTTTTAAACCAGTCAGATATTGACCCATTGGAAATATCTTTATTGGAGAACCAGTCAGTTAGCCTACAAGGGGACATTTGCTCCCAATACATAGGAGCTAAAAGTCTGTCTGTCTGTCTGTCTGTCTGACTGTCTGTCTGTCCCTTTATATGCATGAAACAACTTGTGAACCACTACACACATAGAGTTAAAATTAAAATTTGAAGAAATATTTTTAACATCCTTAAAAGTTGGCTGAAATTCATATAAACCTGAATATGTAGAGATCCACCTCAGAATTTGTTTGGTAAACTGCTCACTGACATAGAGTATGTTAAGAGTTTTAAAAATATTTTGAAATTAAAAATGTAAAATCCTTAATTTCATTTTGGAAAGTATATCATAAATTTCACCAGTGCTACTATAATTCTATTATAAAATGAATATCCCAAAGTTTAATAAGCACACATTTGTATTATCCTATATGTATAGGATTCAAAATAGTGTAATTCCTTAATTTTATTATTTCAATTTTGTATGTGGTAGCTAAATATGCACTGTATTCTCTTTGTATGGTGACTGCTCAGTAGCTTATGCTGCTTGAACTTTTCAAAGAAATGCTATTTTTACATTCCAAAAAGAATGCAGAGAATTAAAATTTAAAAATAAATATTAAAATGAGATTATGTTGTTTAAAACAGCTTATTGCAGGATAAGATAAAACTTTGGTTAAGGGAGACAGATGACAACGAAATAATAGTAAAAGGACGATGGCTCATTTTCACAGTAATGTTGAGCGAATTGGATATAACCATCAAGATCATGCTTGCATCGGCCCTGGAGCAGGTGGTTCATCTTCCATTTGTTTTAGTTCTTTGATGACCTGTGCATGTTCTTCTAATAACTTAGCAAATTCATTCTTGCGACTCTCTGCTTCAACCTGAAAAGAAAAGAAAGTTAAACACAGTGATGTTCATTCAATTGGGCAAACAACCTAAATTCTTTAAACTTGTTTTGTTTACCAAAAGGTTTGGAAAAAATTGTTTATTTTCTAATAAATACATAACATATGAAGCTATTAACAGTGAAGCAGGCAAGTATATACAAATATAACAGTTTGTAACTTAAAACTTCACTTATCTTTAAGAAATGTTGATAATTCTTATAAATTCTCCAGATAGTAATCTAAAAGCGAAAGTAACGAGAACAAAATGCTTCAAATTAGAAACTAATAAATACATAAAATATGAAGAATTTATAAGAATTGTCATAATTTCTTATAAGTGAAGTTTTTAGTTACAAATTGTTATATTTGTATATATATGTTTATTTTCTATATTACTGAATTCAGAAGGTGTGTTAGTTTCCTGTCACGCTGTTTGCATAAAGGGACAAAGTACATTTTATAATCATGTGAGTATTCTTCAATCACTAATTCAGGCCATGCCGTGGCTCAGTGGTTAGACAGCTTGGCACTCACCAAGGCGGTCCGGGTTCGATCCCAGGTGACCGCAAAGTGAGATTTGTGGTCGACAACACAGCATTGGGCGGGTTTTCTCCGGGACCTCCGGTTTCCCCCGCCATCTCATCCACCGGTGCTCCATCTTCATCTCATGCATCATCAGTGTCACCACCTGTGGTGCCATATGTAGTAAAAGCGGGCGTTAAACACTACTCACTACACTACTAATCACTAATAACACCATGCATAGTGGCAGGTGAATGGTTGGCTGCCAATACAAGAGGTAAAGTTTTAATTATCACCTCAAAAAAATAAGGTTAAGTAATTAAGTAATTAATTTTTGTTAGTTTGTATGCACATGTCTGAAGACCTGGTACACATTTAAATCCATTTGCCACATCACCATAGCAATCACAAGAGGACCCAAAACAAAATATGGCACAGCCCATTGGTAAAGTGGAGTATCATGTGTTAATTCATTTCCTGTATTTGAAGGGGAATGTTGCTGCAACAATCCATGCTAAGTGGAGGAAGTGTAGAGCAACAATGCACCATCATATAACACAGTGGTCAGATGGCGCCAATGCTTTTAGTATTGTCAAACAAGTCTGGATGGTTAAGAACAAAGCAGCAGACCATCTCACTGTGAAAAACTGGGAATTTCAAGGTGTGTTGCTGAGAGATTATGCTCAAAAGGGCAAACCACTACACACTACTGAAATCTTCTGATGAGTTTATGGGAGACTATACAAATAGTGGGAAGCTGTCCAAGGGAGTCCTTCTGCTTCATGACATCACCCCAGCTCATTTTGCACAGGACACAGTCACGCATGGTTCTTCTTTAGGCTATCAAATTTTGTCCTCAACCCCCATATTCCCCTGATATGGCACCCAGTGACTTCTTCCTCTTTCCTCAGATGAAGAAACCATTACATGGCAGGCATTTACAGAATGAACAACAAGATGATTTATGAGGTGGGACGTTTCCTGAACATCCAAAATGCTGAATTCTGCAACAAAGGGCTCCAGGAAGTCATCCATTGTAGGGAAAAATATGTCTCAGTGAAACTATCACCAAATTTCATGGTTGCAGCTTAAATTTTTTGAGGTGATAATTAAAACTTTATGAGTACCCCTCGTAGATAGATGTACAGGAGAAACAGTATTCAATTCAATTCAATTTCATTATTGCTCATATAACTTGAATTACAAGCCTAGAACATTCTCAAAAGCTAATACATGCAAAACAAAAGATATTAACAATTAAAAGTTTAAAAAATTGGCACTGCCTTCTAGTGTATACAGTGTATATAGTCTGTAACAGTTTATTTTAGTTTAATAGCTCTTCTGGTCTATATTTGTATTTTTAATTAAATACTTTTCAGCTGGTTAGCAAAAGAGTTTTTCCTCGAATGATCTTTTATACTTTTTGATAGTGCATTATATAGCGTCATTCCCATTATGCTTAGATCCTTTATTGTGTGGGCCTTATTTATGTGTGTTCTATGATAATTTATATTCCCTTGACAGTTTTGCTTAGTAACCTCTTTCAAGGTGTGAAGTTATGAATGGGGATTTATAGATGGATTCCCTGCTGCTTTTGTGCCTTACAGAAAATTGTTTATAAACTTGTAAACAGATTTAGAGGTCTATTCTTATACATGTAAAATTTATTTACCAAATTGTTATGGTAGAAAAGCTCAATCACTTTATGGAGTAGGATAAAAACCAAAGAAGCCTGTTAAAATGCTTGCACAGAGCTGAGGAATGTCACAAATTTTGACTTGGAATGACACTAAGCTTTCAAAATTAAAACCTTTTACGAGAACTGTAGTTCAGGAATTACAACTATGCAATAATTTGAGAAAAGTTAATTTCTGCAATTGGCTTTTGGATAATGTCAATGATTACTCTATCAAACCTGCATTTTTCTTTTTATGAAAAAAGTATGGATTTATTTGAAATAGTTATGAATAAAAGTACCGTTAAAAGTGAAGCTAATGTCATATTAAAAGGCTGACTGAGTCATAATTTCTTAAAATTTCACTCACGTCACTGTTTAATGCAAGTTTTGTTAAAAAGGTGTGAGTGATGTGTAGCAGCACAGGGACATAATTTCCAACATTTTCTATGAATGAAGGAATGTGGTTATGGTAGTTACATACATTGGGACGATGTCTTGAGTGGGGTTCAGGGCAACACACTTTGTGAGATTAAACCCGACCTCGTGGCCTGGAATACTTCCTTGCACTGCTGTCATCACAAAGAAGTCATATTAGCAAGGTTACATATAGGACACTGCCATTTTAGTCATTGTCACCTTTTAACTGAATGTCAGCTTTTAGCTCCAGTACATGTCCCTTTGTTTGCTGGAAACACTCAGTCAAGTGTTGGTGGACACTTTCTGTGCTGTAGAGCGAGTATTAGCTTTTATCCACCTTAGTGGTATGGGCAGCCACATTTAACTCTTTTGCCTTCTCACAGTTTTTTACATTGTTGACTTAGCTATCATGGCTCCACTTGTTAGAGTTGCTTGCTTTTCTTTTAGTAATTTTGATCCACAGATTTTTTATTACCCTTTTATTTATTTCCTGTTTTCCCAATCTTGCGGGTGCTAATAACCTTAGTCGTATGCCATAAAGCCCTACTACTACCACCACCATGGTAGTTATAACTTTTATCAGAAACTCTAGGACTTGAATTTAAGGAACTGTGAATATTTGACTTTGCCAACAAACAACATACTTTTCAGTGCTAGAAAACAAGCTGCATTAGGATTCTATATGCTTATGAGTTTATAAGTAGTCATGTAAATGCATCACATCAAAAGTTTTAGAACTAGAGTCCTCAGCATCACAAGGAATATAAGGTCAGATTCTTACTGGGGCATACTTGGTGCTGATCACATGACCTTCTATACTGGTTGTATGGTTACTCACTTTTTCTGGCATTTGAGTCTTGGCCCATAATACCCTGTCATGTGGCACATGTTGATTTGATCAGTAACAACTGTTCAATTGAGAAAAGAACTGGTAAAGATAAAATGTTTTACACCTACCTGCATTTGTTTAACTCGTTTATCAAGTTCATCTTTATTAGTACTCCCTGCTGCAGCCTCTGTAGGTTGTGAAACTTGTGTCTCTGGTTCTAAGACTTCTTCAGGCTCTTGATTACCATCCACGTCATCCACAACAATGCTGCAACAGTTAATTATATGCTAAATCTTTTCTATACAAAGTTGTTGTGATTCTGAAATTGAACTAAAAGAAAATTTCACTCTGATGTGAAATAGATGATAGGAATATAGAGAGAATTGTTTTCTTTAAGAGGAAATTAAAAGCTATATTCTGCCAACATTAATCTGCTAAATTCATTACTCATATCTTTGTTTTTAGTTAGTCTTTAATGCCTGTTTAGTTAGTCTTTAATTCTTGTTACATTTGGCGCCACAAACAATGAATGCTGATGACACACGCAGTGATATGAGATTAGGAAAGAAACATTATGGCCTAAATTTTAATGTATCTCCCTGGCATTTGAACGTTATGAGGAGTAAGGGAAAAACTTTAGAATATGAGCTTCATGTGAGAGGGAACCAACTTGCATCATCACCTACTATCTTTGAACCTATTCAAGATATCAGACGGAATTTTGCTATACATAAATACATGCTTTTCAAGTTTACTGATGTGCATTTATCTAAGAGTTTGTTTACTAAGGAAGATGGGATTATTTTCTTAATTATGTAATTTTTTATTGCACAGTAGCACTTTTCATTACCTTGTAACTTAATTTAGCTTTCTTCAATAGTTTCTGAGAAAATAGGTTATCTACACACAAAATATTTCATAGAAAAAGTTATTCAAAGCAAAAATGGAGAAAATAGGTTTATGTATGTATATTTAACAGTGAAAGAAGCCACTGACTTGAGTATACAAAGGGAGTCATACTTGACAGTTGTACAAATTTGTGGAACAGAACAACTCTAAAAGATGGTCTAAAGTTGACCAGTCTATTCCAAATTGTGTAGAAATTATCAGTTTCTGTGATGTGGTATAGAATTCATGGTATATAATGGCAGATGCAGTGTCATTTTTAAAAACATATTTAAATTTTGTATTAGTGCTTAAGACGATTAAGTGTACATCAAATTCAAGAGATTGCACAAAATACTAAAAATGCTGTAAATATGTAAAATATGAAGTTATTAACACTGCTCACAGATCAATAATCTCCTGCACAAATGCTTTACAAGAACTCTGATATTTACTGGTCGACTCATAACTAGCAACTGAAATCTAGGCTGGATTTTGTACTCCACTTTTATAGCCCGTCAGTAGTGGATCAGTGTTGAAGTTGAATCTTCTAGCTCTGCCAAAATAGAATGATCTGGAAATCATTAGTGCACCACAAAAATGAGACCCTCATTTCTGGCTCCATGACGTCAGCTGTCCTTGATTGTTACGTTTTCTACTATTCTAATGGCAAACAATAAAAATGGTGGAATGGGATGACTGACAGTTAATTCCTTTAGGGTGGGAATTTGCTGCTATCTTGACAATATCCATAAGATGTATGTTAGCGTCATATAATTAATTCATTATAGGCAAAAAGATTGCAAACTTTCATATTATATTCCATTAGAGGTAAGTTTCAAAGTAGAATCTGTTAAGTGTAACTAGTCACATGATGAGAGCACCAAAACCTTTTTCATTAATTTAACTTTGATAACTGTTAGTGAACTTTTTAGATATTATTAATTGATTGTGTGTTTGGAAATATAGATAAAGAAATAAGGAATATGCCACCAATAATAAATCTAGTTGAAGGTAATGAAATGTTCTTAAAATATTGCAGAGTTAGACATTTGGAAACTGAATAACCAGTTTTAAACTGGAAGATCAATATACCAATTCTCCCCGGCCTTGTTTCCTTGAAGATTCCTGTCTTATCAGCCAATAAACAAGTCGAAGCAGTTTTCCTACTCCAGCTCTTCCTTCTACCAAACAGCAATGGTAATGGTGTCTCTCCACAACAAGCCCAATGATTGCCAAAGTGACAGCTTTTTTAAACTAATGTCCTCCAACGTTATATTGAATTATGAAATAAATGGATGAAATGATGTTCAAATGAGCCTAGAGTTCATACAGCTTATGGTTACCCACCATTCATCTTTCAGGATAGGGGAAAACTCCAAAAGAAGCCTTATCCAGAAAAGTCACTCTGACTGAGATTTGAATCCGAGACCTCTTGAATGTGAGGCAGATATGCTATTGAGACTGGATTGTCCATCACTTCTGGTAATTGTTACTCAACTTTTTTTCTTTATTGGTGTTGTCTACATAGCTTTTTCTTTTCCAAATGTGTTTGATTGAAACATAGAATACTAATGATTTCTTCTTAGTTGAATGAATAATTTTTTTATCTATTTATCTTTTTCCCATCACTTATCTATTTCTTGTAAATATATTTTTAAGTCAGTTACATAATAAAACTTACAGCCAAATCACCTGCAAAACGCAGAATGTTTTATAACTAACAATTGAAATTATTTTTCTCGGTGGTTGCAGACTGTGTCTTTTCAAAAGAGGTTAATCTGCTGGCTCCAGCTTATCCTCTATTTTGCTTTATATGTTGATGTGTTTTGCACTATGTGAAGACTATGTAGCTTTTATGTTATTAAATAACTGTGAGTCAAAAGAGAAGGTACAAAGGTTTAAAATTTATGCCTTTATTTGTCTAAAAGATTACTTGTCCATTACAACTGATGAATGTTCCACTGCCAAAGAGTACATATAGACCACACAACATTTATATATATATATTTGTGGATATGAGAGGATTTTTTTATCCTTTATTAGGAGTAATTTTGGCCATACAGCATTGGAGATTAGACTAAAAATCATATAGATCGTTGTACAATTATTTCATGTATTATGGGGACATAATAATTATGTATTATTATAATTATGGGGACAGTTAAATGAAATTAGTTAATTTATAATTTGAGTTAACAGTACAGTGTTGGGTAAATTACAAATCTTAATATAATTTTGAGTCGAACTAATACTCAATGCTCCATTTATTGCTAGTATTTACCTAGAACGCGTTTCGTTAGGATCTTCCTAACATCATCAGCTGTTGTCGACTAATGGATGTTGGTTTGGTGAACTCATTGGAGGCGACAGGTGCATCTCTGTCGGTATCTTGATGAACTTGAAGTTTGGGTTTTCATCAAAGGCAGTGTCGAAATTAAAGAAATATGAAAGAAAATTGTTTAATTTCGACACTACCTTTGATGAAAACTCAAACTTCAAGTTCATCAAGATACCGACAGAGACGCACCTATCGCCTCCAATGAGTTCACCAAACCAACGTCCATTAGTCGACAACAGCTGATGATGTTAGGAAGATCCTAACGAAATGCATTATAGGTAAATACTAGCAATAAATGGAGCATTGAGTATTAGTTCGATTCAAAATTATATTCATTTTGTGCTTCATTGTATCATAGTCCTTACACATTGGAATACAAATCTTGATATAAATTAACAGGTTGTTTTATTATATAGCTTTATTATAAGGTACATTATTAATTTAGAAAACACAAATTAGAACACATTGTAATAAAACATATAATAAATGACAAAATATTTCACAAACATCAAATAAATACGAATATTGTTTCTGCAGTAAAAACTGCAAATTAAAAAAAAAAGGAACTTATTTGCTGGCATATCTAAATATTAACAAACCTGAATTTCATTATTTCTATTTGAAGGTGCTTTTTTCATGCTAGAATTTCTTTGTTACTGAGTACAGCTTAGCAGAAGCAATTATATGACATATTTACATGTTTACTTAAAATGTATGCATATGAATTATATTTCTAACAGCTATCATGGCATTTGCTGTTGGACGTCATATTTGTTATTGATTGTTGTAACATTCAAATATTTAAATGAAGAGAATGAAGACAAAAATGAAGGTATACTTGGACAAATGCAATCTTGAGGGACAGTTACAAAAATTTCAAAATGTGGGATTGTTCTGCAAAATTTGAAGCAGATGGTCACCCTGAGTAATCGTTCATCTATTGATATATGTTGCTGTCCCTTATAACTTTCATTATTTTAATGAGTATATTCAAATAATGCTACCATAGTTAATGAAAACTTTATTTTTTTAACTACTTACAAACTCCTTTGTTTTAAATCCATACCCAGAAGGAAGCTTTTATTAACTTCCATTACTAAAAACTTGGAATAAGATATTGTGCTTTTATATAACCTTTTTAGTTGTTGTGAATGAACTGAATTTTAATAGAAGTTTCCAAAGTATACAATTGGAATTAACACAGTTATTGCCATAACTAGTAGGGCCCTAGTCTTTATTCGTGAATTTATATGTTTTACATTTCTGGAAGTGTATGAACTGCGCCTGCGAGGATGTTTTATCTCCTGCAGTCTAGTACTGCTTTCATTCGAACTGTCGACCTCTGAAGAGCTTCTCAAATCTTTCACCATTTTACCTGCCTTGAACATACAAATTGCCATATTCATAATGACATAGGCCCACATGATGTTGAATATCGCCAAAATGATTAGCATTGTTCCAAATATGTAATAGCTTGGGTTCATGGGCACTATCTTAGGAGCATCAATTAGTGAACTTTGAAGGATCATCAAGGGATACATCACCATGCGAGTCACTCCCCATGTTATTGTTAGCATCACAAAGCAGAAGTCACTGATACGTTGATAACCTGCGAATTTTGCTGCCTTGGTCGTTTCCACAAAGATATCAGCCCAATCGTGTATCAGAAGAACTATAGTTCCTATACGATGGTAGTGACAGCACCAGGAGAAGCAGAGAAGAGCAACTGTTAGGATGTGATGTGCAAGCATTTGCCAGAAGTCCTTCCGCTTGGCATCGAAGAAATGCGATGCTGTAGCTGACATGTAGAACGTTAGAGACTGGGCGTAATACAACCAGCAGTCCCATGTAACAGGATGGAAAGGGTAGTTGTACCAGCAATATTTCATATCCCAGAGCCAAGGCTTGTTCCAAAGGCATACAACTCCGTATATAGAAGAATAAGTGTAATACGGGAACTTCCACATGCACTCACTGAACTTCTTGAGCAGGGACGATTTATCTGCAGCCCGCCTGGTGCGAAACCAACGCTGGATTTGCTTCTTTGTCCATCCCAATTCGTTGGCAAGCTTCGCCATGTCATAATATTCCAATTTCCTCTTCTTTCGGTAAACAGATTCCAATACATCATTCTGCGCCGGCTTAACTACGGTTGGCTTTGGAATTCCTAAGTAAAGACCAAATGGATACAGCACGTACTTTTCCACCAGATATTTCAAGAACAACAATACCACCGCTGCAGGAACTGTTACCAATAAATCCTTAGGATGTGCATATGTTACTTTATCAGTTGACTTTATGTCCTCCCATGTGATTCCAGGAGGAAGCCAAATTTTAGGATCCCAGAAATTCATCACAAGATCTCGTATAAAACACATTGCGATTTACTGAGTTACTGTAGCAATGAACAAATGACTGTAAAGACAATACTACCAATGTAAATTACAAAATGACTAAGGGTTAAACCTAATATTTCCTGGTGTACCGGCAACAAAATATGGATTTTCAGGCCGCGACCTGCGAATTATTGAAGGTAATTACAGACGTATTTTTATATCTTGATAGATAAAGAGTAATGCGCCGTGATATCTGGACGAGTCCACTTCAGTACGGTTGCAACTGGAGGGGAGGGCAGGTCAGTTGCGTATGTTTCGAAGTAAACAATAAACACATTTTTTTCCTGACCGTAACAGATAGTTAAAAGTGATTTTAAACCCAATGAGCTGGCTTCCTACTTATTTGCTGAATTGTAATTGGCAATTATACGCTCTAATATCACTAATATTATATATGTTTATACATTGGAACGTCCGTAATATACGGGTGTTATATGACCACGTGAAAAGGTTTTCAGAGTTATATTGGCATGAAATAAAATTATAAGGCAACAATTTGTAATTTGTAAAACCAACGTGATCATTCGGGAAAAAACTCTTTTGCTAACCAGCTGAAAAGTATTTAATTAAAAATACAAATATAAACCAGAAGAGCTATTAAACTAAAATAAACTGTTTACAGACTAGAAATACTTCTATATACACTAGAAGGCAGTGCCAAGTTTTTAAAATTTTAATTGTTAATATCTTTTGTTTTGCATGTATTAGCTTTTGAGAATGTTCTAGGCTTGTAATTCAAGTTATATGAGCAATAACGAAATTGAATTGAATTGAATACCGTTTCTTCTGTACATCTATCTACAAGGGGTACTCGTAAAGTTTTAATTATCACCTCAAAAAATTTAAGCTGCAACCATGAAATTTGGTGATAGTAATTAGTCCTTCTCTAGATATCCACCCTTCACTGAGACACATTTTTCCCTACAATGGATGACTTCCTGGAGCCCTTTGTTGCAGAAGTCAGCATTTTGGATGTTCAGTAAACGTCCCACCTCATAAATCATCTTGTTGTTCATTCTGTAAATGCCTGCCATGTAATGGTTTCTTCATCTGAGGAAAGAGGAAGAAGTCACTGGGTGCCATATCAGGGGAATATGGGGGTTGAGGACAAAATTTGATAGCCTAAAGAAGAACCATGCGTGACTGTGTCCTGTGCAAAATGAGCTGGGGTGATGTCATGAAGCAGAAGGACTCCCTTGGACAGCTTCCCACTATTTGTATAGTCTCCCATAAACTCATCAGAAGATTTCAGTAGTGTGTAGTGGTTTGCCCTTCTGAGCATAATCTCTCAGCAACGCACCTTGAAATTTCTGGTTTTTCACAGTGAGATGGTCTGCTGCTTCGTTCTTAACCATCCAGACATGTTTGACAATACTAAAAGCATTGGCACCATCTGACCACTGTGTTATATAATGGTGCATTGTTGTCGTACACTTCCTCCACTTAGCATGGATTGTTGCAGCAACATTCCCCTTCAAATACAGGAAATGAATTAACACATGATACTCCACTTTACCAATGGGCTGCGCCATATTTTGTTTTGGGTCCTCTTGTGATTGCTATGGTGATGTAGCAAATGGATTTAAATATGTACCAGGTCTTCAAACATGTGCATAGAAACTAACAAAAATTAATTACTTAATTACTTAACCTTATTTTTTTGAGGTGATAATTAAAACTTTACCCCTTGTATTGGCAGCCAACCATTCACCTGCCACTATGCATGGTGGAATTAGTGATTGAAGAATACTCACATGATTATAAAAAGTACTTTGTCCCTTTATGCAAACGGCACGACAGGAAACTAACAAACCTTCTGAATTCAGTAATATAGAAAATAAACATATATATACAAATATAACAATTTGTAACTAAAAACTTCACTTATAAGAAATGATGATAATTCTTATAAATTCTTCATATTTTATGTATTTATTAGTTTCTAATTTGAAGCATTTTGTTCTCGTTACTTTCGCTTTTAGATTACTATCTGGAGAATTTATAAGAATTATCAACATTTCTTAAAGATAAGTGAAGTTTTAAGTTACAAACGGTTATATTTGTATATACTTGTCTGCTTCACTGTTAATAGCTTCATATTTTACGTATTTATTAGAAAATAAGCAATTTTTTCCAAACCTTTTGGTAAACAAATAAAGTTTAAAGAATTTAGGTTGTTTGCCCAATTGAATGAACATCACTGTGTTAACTTTCTTTACTTTTCAGGTTGAAGCAGAGAGTCGCAAGAATGAGTTTGCTAAGTTATTAGAAGAACATGCACAGGTCATCAAAGAACTAAAACAAATGGAAGATGAACCACCTGCTCCAGGGCTGATGCAAGCATGATCTTGATGGTTATATCCAATTCGCTCAACATTACTGTGAAAATGCGCCATCGTCCTTTTACTATTATTTCGTTGTCATCTGTCTCCCTTAACCTGCGTTCTCGTTAGACGAATGCTGCGCGCTCTACATCTTTGTCCCACCTTCCCTCTGATTCCGTTTCTTTTCACCCTCAGGATGACGGGGCTAGGCGCGATGGATAAGGTATGTAGTGGACCTTCATTGAGGAGAGAACTGTTTCTTCGCTTTCATGGACACTTCTGCCAGAAATTATTCATGAGTATAGGGAAGCCTAAAGATTTTCAATCTGAAAACGTTAGGAACCGGTCTACACTGCACTATCCACTATTAGATCTGGCCGACCTTCGGGGGAAAGAATCATAGCTTAGGAAATTGCTGAAACATCAAGATATACCTTTGTCATAAGTATTTCAAAGCTAAAATATATCTATTTTTATAGTATTTCGAGGTGTGGACAAAGTGCATTTCTATGACAAACACCTAAGGTTTGGCAGTAGGTACTTCAAAAATAAAATGATATAATACTGGAGAACTGAAATGAAAATGGCTAACGCCACACTAAATAGTTAATTGAAATGTGTTAAAAGTTTTAAAGGGACCTACACTTTTTAAAATATTAATTTTTTGTTATGGTTTGCTGCTTATACCAAATGCCTTTTGAATGAAGAGGACTTTATATACAACCTAGAAAATCTAAGACATACGTCATACATCTTTTGTAAATATTTAAATATGTGGCATTTAAACGAAAATTGTTAGAGAATTTTCGAGCAAATAAACAATTTCGAAAATATTACCTTGAAAAGTATAATTTTTGTTGGGAAATTCTCTTCAAAATTTGCGTACCTCTTCTTCATGAAGATACTGATTTCAAATAGTAAATTTCGTATTATTTAATATTTCGAATTTGGGTTATGGTGTTTAGGGACACACATATACACACACACAAAGCTTTTTTCTACAATTTATTATTTTTTGCACTGAAGGAATTTCAAAACATGCATTCCCTGTGAAACCTGGTCATATAATTTTTTAGTATAATGTAATACTTTCTCTACTCACTGTGCGGTTTGTAGAAGCTATATAAAAATAAATAATAACGTCTAAAAAACGCCATATGAGTGTGTCATTAGAGTTTTCAAATGCAAGTCTCTTGAAATGTATGTCAAGGTCGTTACAGATAGTAAATCGCATGTAGAATGCATCAGTATGATAATAATAATTATAATCAGCCTGCGTTTTACTTCCACACTTGTCAACAGTTGAGCTTTTATTGCGAGCTAATTAAGCATTGCGCAGTGCAGTGTTCTCATCTGTTTCACATTAGACGCTGTACAGAGGAAGCCTGCAATAAGTTGATAAGCAGCTTTCTTTTGTCTGTTTTACTTATACTGCTATCGAACAATAAAACACAGGAAAATATATTTTGGTCAGTCATAGAAATGTATTTGTCACTTTGCTTTTATAACTTTTTCTAGCTTTTTTTAATAACAGTTACATTTAGAAAATGAACATATAGCTAAGTGATCCAATATTAAGCAATTGCATATAAGAATGTATTATTGACCATTGACACCCAAGATTAATAGAAAAATGAACACCTTTTCATTAACGATTATGAAAATGCATATCTTATCTCCTTGGATAATCTTTCGAAGATACCTTCAGAAATGGATGCTCTTTAAGTATTGTAATTCACAGCGTTCCTTTCTGCATTGAGCGTGAAAGAACTTAATTTTGCCCAGAGGCCTCTTTATATGGTTTGAGGTTCTTTTACGTGCCGTAAACCTATGACAGGGGATCACCGGATTTACCTCCATTCCGAAAGAAGGAATTTTAAACCCAAAAAGATACATCGCCCTCTGGCAGATTTGAACCCGCGACCTTTAGAACCACAGACTGTCATGTTATCCTTAGGCCACGGAGGACTAATAAAGTTATCTTTAATTGACTCCCATACTGGTATAGGTCAAACCTGTGTATAGATTATGCAAGAATTTTTTTCTTATTGCTGTTGCTTTTTGAGGTTAGGTTTTCCTATCTCTTTGTTGACACGGTTGCCATGCGATAATTGTAAAGATTGCAAGTTGAAACTCGGCGAAGACCTTGGTGTGTAAGTGTGCTTAGAAGCGACACCATAATGTCAGAAATGGCATGTAAAATAATTTCTGCAGGACAAAATTCCGGCACACTGATACGATAGCAATTGTAAACGTCATTGATTAAGAATATAATTTAATTTAGCGCTATAATTATACTTCTTTTTGAAAATGTAAATAATAAAATGTGCTGATTACGTAGAAAATAAAGCTAGTTACAGTGAAGCAATAAATATTACACAAATATAAATGCGAGGTACGTCCAGAAAGTAAGTTCTGTTTGGTAATAAAATTAAATTGTGTACAGATACAGAAAAATTATTTATTGCACAAAATTCTACAACTCTTAAACTTCTTTTCCACATAACTGGCGAAATTTTGCAGGCATTTGTCATATCGAGGCACAAGTTTTTGTATACCTTCCTCATATAAGTTTGCCGTCTGTGTCTTCAACCAGTTGGAAACATTTTCTTTCAGCTCTTCGTCATTTTTGAAATGTTGACAACCAAAAAAATATTTGAGATGCAAAAAGAGATGAATGTCGCTAGGAGCGAGGTCAGGGCTGTACGGCGGGTCAAACGCGTCCCAGCCAAATCCCTGTAGGATGTTTTTAGTCGCATTTCCAGTGTGTGGTCGTGCGTTGTCGTGAAGAAACACAACACCTTTTGACATCGCAAATTTGCTGATAAATTTCAATTGGTTTCACTTTCCTAGCATTCAGAAAACGAATCACAGATCTGATTTCACAAGCGGCGGGATTTTCAATCAACATCGACATCGTAAACAAGCATAACAAAGCGTACGAGGCTGACAGTGATCTCACAATGGCGCACGTTTCTTATCCTTGATACAGAGCGTCTACCGCGCATGTGCGGAACTGCGATCGCAGCGCTGCAGCGGAGATAAATTGAAACAGAACTTACTTTCTGGACGTCCCTTGTATTTGTTACTAGAGCTACACTTATCTGAAGAAAATTGATGTTAATACTTCTTTCTTCTTTCCAATGGAAATCGATTTCAAAAGCACTGAGGACGATTTGCTTTTGAAATCGATTTCCATTGGAAAGAAGAACGAATTATTAACATCAATTTTCTTAAGGTAAGTGTAGCTTTATTAACAAATATTTATATTTGTGTAATAAAATGTGCATTAAAAGTGTGTGTATTATCAGTTATTTGGCAATACTGTATACTAATTCTATTATATTTTACATCTCATTTGTTGAATAATGTTAATAATGCTACTCACGATGCTTACGTAGGCTGTTTCATTCATGACTCCAAATGGGAGACAATAACCAATCACTTTTGAAAGAATGTTGGTTTTCAGCCATCACGTTCCCCGAAATCCCTTACGTAGTACTCCTATAGCTATGGCTTTTTTAATATTTTGAAAAGTCAGATTATTATCTTGTCTACTACAAAATGATAAACAGTATTCCGATATTGTACACAAATTAGAAACAAAATCTATGTCTAATACTTGACTATCTTCATTAAGTATTACACGCAACCAGCAAACTGCCTCCAAGTACTACGATTTGATAGTTGGATATTCACTAACTGCGTTTTAAATAATATTTTTCGCAATAATGAAACTCATAACCTACTATGCTGTGTGCATCCTTACAAACTGCATGTGTACTTCTAGCTTCCTACTTCAGATGACAGTAAATAACAGCTAACGATCAAGCACGATGGGCGTATTAGAATATCAAGTTACGGTATTCAAAGTGCGACCACATAATTTTGATTTAATTACAAGCAACGCATTTACATTGAAGGTAAGTATATTTTGTAACAGATTTTAAAACTCGTGATCTTTGGGTAAACAATTTCATTTTATTCTTGAATAATAAATGTTAATGTTAATATCCAAATCTTCTAGGGCAAAGGTGCAATAGACCAAGTTTGAACCTCCGTGCCGAATACCCTTCATAGGACAGTCCAATCCAGAGTAGCATTACGCAAGTTATATTTTCTGGTAACTATTTTTCTCGTGAATTCATCAATAAGTTCAGAATCATTATGACTATTTTGTTTATACTACGTTACACTACTTTCGACCAATAAATTGAAGGAAGTACTACGTTTCAACCAACCAACCATCATTGCCCAGTGGCTACCAATACATTGTTACGTATTCAAAGCTTTTGTTTTATATCAAGGGGAATCATTAAAACTATAATTAAAGTGACATTTTACACAGTTATTCAGTAAGTTGGCATTACTGTTATCATTGCTGTAAGATATACCCAACAAGTATGCTGCAAACAAGCGAACGCGACCACAATACCAGTTCAAAATGGCTGACCCGTTTGCGATAGGCACCAACGTTCTCTTATCCATCGATGAATGAAGGTCTAGTATGGTGATGCATGTCTATCACTGCAGTTAAGTGTATGAGTATAGCAGAAATTTCGGAAATGTCGTGACTTCTATGATAGACGCTATGTACTCGGGTCAAGCACACTGTGTTGTGACACCTCTGTCTACTGCAACAGTTGACACCATTGTTTTTACGGCCAGCCTCGTTCAAAAGGTCCCGAGTTCGAATCTCGGTCAGGGTGAGTTATCTGGATAAGGCTTTTCCCGGGGTTTTCTCTTATCCTGAAAGACGAATGTCGGGTAACTCTAAGCTCTATGGATCCTGGGGTCATTTGAGCATCATCTCACCCATTCCATTCATCATCCGATATGACTTAACGTTGGAGGACGTAAATTACAAACAAACCATTGTTTTTACAAGAGTAGAGAAATTTATTGGTGAAATATTTCATAATCCTCCCAAAAACGGTTAAATGATTTTTATTGACATGTTTGAAATGCTTCCAAGACAATTAAAATGTATATCTCGGATCTTTTTGAGAATGATCTGTAAAATTCGAGTCTTTCTTATTGGAAACCTAAGATATACATCAAACCTTGTTACAAAAGAAGTGTAGAACTTATTAAAATATGTAAATTTGCTTTAGGAAAAGTATTGTTGCCTAGTTTTCTCTGTAGCTGCGTACGATAAACATATACCACTGAAACACTTTATGTGAATATTCTACATTATTGTTTTTTTAAATGTCTTCTTTAAGTTTTTTTTTTCAAATGGTAAATATTTGTTCTTTCTTATGCTCTTACAAGGAATTTCAGTACTATTTCACAGCTTTTTCTTTAAAGATTCTGTCTATCGCTATTTTATCGTTTTTACATCTACAATAAAATTTATAAATGTGTGATGGCATTTTATCTCAATTAATACAAAAATAGAAGAGTCTGATATTTTATAAGATTGGTTTATGAATGAAGTCATGTGTAAAATACACAACATCTTTTAGTGAGGTTTGGCGCTGAATCAAGTTGGCGGCCTGCTGTAAACTCTCTTTGTTGTGCTGCTTCCGCACTAAAAAATATTTTAATATCCTAAACCTTTAAAGTCACATTTCGCAGCTTCACTGGAGGTCAGGAAACGAACATCCGCTCTCTGATTGAGAGTGGTGCAGCCCGATCAGTTGAACTTGCGTCATCATGACGTCTCTCTCTTCTATTGTTACTGGCTGCGTGCGAAATTCGGTCCAGGCGGGATCATCTGCCCTCCTGTCAACCCAATTCTGTGCACGTGCTGTTTCTCGCTGCACTAGCTGCACTCTCAGGAGGCCGTGAAAAACCGACTTTCATTTGTTTTACACCTTCAAACTGATTCTTCTAAAAGCTCATCCGCTACGTTTGCCTTTCTTGCATGTATATAGCATTCTGATGTGTTATTTTCACATGGCGTTCTCTAACCACATTGTAACGCCTTCAGATTATTCTCAGGAAAGCTTATGAATACGTTTAACTCATATTTATCGGGACAAACTTTTGCAGAAATAGTGTTATTAACATTTCGTAGATTCAAAGGAAATACAGGATCAACACTCAGATGTTTAAACACTGTAACATTAATCTGGCCTTGAAATTCTTAATATTTACTGAATAGCCACACTACTTTGAAAATCCAAGTTAATTATAACAGTTGTTTTGGAAATGGTGATGCCAAAAATAAATTAATTGAAACAAATATTTTGAAGAGTTCTATATTTTGGAAAAAACTGAAGCAACTGGCCATTAAAAAGGGAAAAGATGATTTTACAACTTTAAAAAATTTACTTATCTTCCTTGGGCAAACCAAAAATTTCGAATTTTTTAAAAAGAATTTGGTACAATATTGGTTCCTCTAAATAAATACGATAAAGTTACTATATTTCTCTAAAAAAAAAAGATAAAATTTCACCTAATAAAACATCTGGGATTTATAAATTTAACTGTTTGTAGTCCAACCAGATTTTCATTGGTAGGAGCAAACCAGGGTTGGAAACCAGAGTGAAGGAATACTTCAGAAATATTAAATATAAACATATTGATAAGTCAGCGGTGGCAGATCAGTTTTGGTCATTTAACCATGAAATAAACCTAGAAGTTAAATTATTGAACCCATTGAATGGGCCCATAGATTTAATGGTTTGGAAGAAAATATTTATTTTGAAAATAAAAATCACTTGGTGAATTTTTATTCGGTCAGTAAGTTTGTTTTGCTTCCAGCAGATGGCCGAACGACAGCTACTGGAAGTGACAAAAAAGTTAATCAGTTTACTGGCTGAGGCTGTGATGAAAACATCACGAAGCTGGTCCCAGAGGATTAGACAGTGAAGTTGGTTACCAAGTGTTGTAGTTTATTTATGATATATAGAGTTCGATGTTTACTAATAGTATGTCTTGTAGTTTACCAGTTACATAAAATAATGCAAGAATTATTTTGAGCGCTTCACAGGCTTTTCCCCAGGAAATTCAAGATCTGATGTTATTTGTCACGTAAGTATGTTAAATGCATAATATTTTAATTAAAATTGTTAGAGCTGGTCCCAAAGCATATGGACTGGCTTTTCACAATAGTGTACCAGAAGCCACATGCCAGTTTTTAAATTAAATCACTAAAATTAAATTGGTTATAATATGCTATTGGTTAAAATTACATTACGTCTGATGTTGCGGTTGATCCTAGTATTGCTTACACGTGTGATCATATGATTCTATAGTCACCCCTCTGATTTATAAACCAATTTAGTAGGGTGTCCTTCCCACCAACAATCTAAGACAATGCGAGTTCTGCTAGAACATATATTTTGTCAAAAAGCCAGATTTGAGAAATAAAAAATATCCAATATTGTTTATATAAAGGTATTTTGGGGTGACGGGGTTTTTTGAACACTTTTATACAGTATCTTATGCAGCTATTGAAATTAAGTAAGGTTTTTTTTTTGTTTATGAGGCACCATACATATATTTTTCTAAATACAAATTTTTGGATGAAATACACTATTTGCTATATTTACTGTAAGTAGGTAAGAAAGAGAAAGAGTATGAAATAATTTAAATATACGTGTTTCCTTCAGTCAAAAGTAAATACAAACTTCGATGAATAGCACAAAGCAAAGATTAGGGCAAATTTAACGTAAAATATATTTTCCATATGTTTACGTAATATTTGATACAGAATTCATTATTTTTCATTCATTATGAGTAACATTTTAGTTAGTCTGATGCACGCTGTTTTAGGTAGAAAGCTGTAACTGGGTTTAACACAAACTTAAAAGGGAACTCCTATGCACATGTTGACAGCGTTCGCTGCAGATTTGCACTTCTTTTTGTTTCTGTTTTGAGCTCGGTTCTCATCAAAGCTTGCTGTTTATTTGTGGATGGTTGTTTTTTTGTACACAAGGTCTGAAAATGTCTGTTTTAAGCCAACATTTGCTCAGAAAACGGTCATACGGAAAGCTTAAAACCCTTTTTACGCTTGTGTAAATTTCACTCACTGGTGCAGGTACGGTAGGTACTCATGAATACAACCGATCGTGATTATAGTTGTTATCCCACGTGATAATAATTAAGAATCAATGTTTAAACACATCGTTCGTCATTTGTTTGCGATTCCTTTATGTTCAAAGCAAAATTGTAGTATTGTGAACCTAGATTTGAATTTTATTGGTTAAAGAAACTTAGAATTTTTATTTTATTCTTTCAATGTAAGATTATACCTTATTTGTTTCTTTTTAGGTCAAGCATTGTTTAATAATTCAGCAGGTGCTACAAATGGTCCAGGGGTTAATTTATTTTTAAACAGTACGTAAGTATATGTACATTATTTTTATTGATATAAATTATATTGATAGTTCAATTATTTATGTTGAGTTTATTGCCAAAATGGCCATATCAAATATCACCTGTGATGTCAGAATATCCCTGCTAGTAGCCAACAATGATAATTCTGATATATGCCTTAATTAATATGTCCCTTTAATTATATCTTGTTGTTAAAATAATGTGACTTTGTGGGTTCGTAAAATTTAAAAGTCTAGTTTTCAGAAATTCAAAATGCTCCTTATTTCAAGTAAAAATACGCTTTGTACATCCCTGACAGCCGCAGAAAGACGTAACACACACAGAAAATAAGTTTTTATTAAGGATAATAAACGAATAAAGGAGAGTAAATTAATTTCGGGAAAAAATTGTTAAATATACAGCGAGTCCTGCATTAATAATTGCTCATGGTTTATGTTCTTCTGGTTTATTTTTTTTTTAGCTAATATTAGATAACGCAATCTCCAAGGTCTCTCGTTGCTTCACCACAGTAAACAAACAAAAGAATTCATTTGCGGTACACTTCACAAATGTCCACACAACTCACACACTGTAAAACTACAACTGTCCGGCAACTCGACTCGACTCTTTGTCGGCTTTTATATCCCAGCCGTTGTTCTAGAAACGTGCCGACTTTTCAAGGCCTTCGCGGTGCAGCGAGGGAACAATCGAACTATCTCTGTCTCTCTGTTTCTTTCTCTCTCTCGGCAAGCGTTTAGCGCTGCGCGACACTATCTGCCTCTGCCCACGCGTAGCTCCGGTTTTGCGCGGCTTCAACGAAATAATGCAATCGGTGACAATAAATACCTATTGTAAGTACTAGGCCCCTGACGATAAGTCATGTGAGGGGTGTTGTTTTTATTGAGGAGTGAGAGGGCAGTTCACGATGATGATTTACTATCTACACTAAATATATCTCACAAAGTTAGTATCCCAGCATTACTAAGGCAAGAGCGTATGTTTTCTAAGAGGCCTAAATATGTCGCAAATCTAGAAATGTGCTAGATTTGATGTCAGACACATTGCTTACAGTTATACGACGAAGACGAATTTTTTGGGGGGTGGACGTGATTTCTCTCAGTGTGTTTTCCTTTGGAAGGGAGGTAACGTCGATTGTCCCCTAACGTGGAATCACGCATGTAAAAGAATCTCAAGACTGATTAAGAGACCGATGAGCAAATTTAAGTGGTTTTTCACTAAAGAAAGGGAGGCATAGAAGGCAAAACAACATAGGAGAGTATGTTCTATTTTGATTGAAGCAACATTATTTACCAGATAAATAAAAAACATGCAGTTTATTTTCAATACCTTTTTTGTTGTGTTAGATATTCCCGATATATCCGTTGTTATTGGTTGTACCTGGTCACTTTTACTTTCTCTGCTAAGTAATACCAGAGCGGTTCAATAAGCATTCATGTTTCAAAATATATGGTGTTGCTAAGGGAAGTTTGTGTTATCATGTACTGTCATTTGTTAGAAGTTTTCAAAACAAATTTGGTACTGATTCATAAGTTAGTTTGCATTCTACAGACATTTCAATAAGTTGTTCAACGTGTTTTTGCTAAAATGGAAAAGCTGCAGTATCGTTTAATGGTTCGCTTTTTACTTTTAGATGAAAATACTTTCGAGGAGATAAAAGCGAAATTGGATGTTATTTATGGAAACCTTTCGCCTTCTATAACGAATTTACAATGGTCGAGCATCCGATTTTGGCGAGGAGCGCCCAACACGCCCTGCAGATGTGATTACCGAGGAAGTCATTGAAAAAGTCCATGATATGATTTTCGCTGACCGTCGAACGAAAGTTCGCTAAGTGGCAGAGTCCAAAGGTATATCGACGAGAACGGTAATTCATATTCTGCACAATAAGTTTGGAAATAAGAAAGCTGTCACGTGCCACGTTTGCTCACAGTGGACAACAAGCAGGTACGGCTTTCCATTTCGAAGCTCAATAAGTGGATTCCGAAGGACTTTTGCGTCGAGTTGTTACTGACAATGAGACCTGGATTCAACATTGTACTCCGGAAACGAAGTAACAATCAAAACAATGGGTTGCTTCCGGAGAATCTGCTCCAAATAAGGCAAAGACGATCCCATCGGCCGGAAAAGTGATGGCTACGATTTTTGGGATACGAATCATACACATTGACTTTTTGGAAAAAGGAAAAAGGATTACTGGAGCGTACTACAGTGAGTTATTCTCGCCCAAGAAGTTGAGGGAGACACAGCTGCATATGACGAAGAAGAAAGTTCTGTTTCACCACAATAACGCCCCAGAATATTAATCCGGAGTTGACGCCGCCAAACTGCTTGAATTGCGTTATGAATTGCTGCCACACATCCATATACTCCTGTTCCCAAACATGAAATGCCTCACAGGAACAAAATGTAGATCAATTGAGGTCATAATGGAGACAGAGGCGTATTTTGCAGAGCTTGACCGTTCTTATGTTTTGGAGGAATTAAAATGGCAGAAGCGTTAGGAGAAAAGGGAGAAATGAATAATTTGTGTTTGATAAAATTGAAGTCTTCATTCCTAACGCCCTTGTATAATTAGTAGGGATAGGGATGGTTAGCATTTCTCCAATCGAGATCTCAGTAATCCTAATGACTCAACAATGTACAGCATAATTTTGGGGGAGACGGCTATGTGTGGCTCTCATTGTTGCAGCTATGATGATGTTTTTGAAAATATCAAGCGGTAGGCTTTTAGCCTTGTTATCGATTGTTGATGGTGCACATCCGCCAGTGAGGTCAGTTATTTTTACGTTGTTGAATGAAATGAAAATCTTTCAAAAATTTTTGTGCACACGTAAGTGCACATTGTGTATTTCACTAACATTGCTTCTATAATTATACTGTTTTTCTATTTTGTTGTAGTCTGTGACCATATCAACCCTACAAACGGGAAATTGGCCACTCTTTCCGGAGACATAATGTATTTTTAAAGACATTCACAATTTAATTGTTTTCTTTATTCAGATATATCACTTCATCATTATGACAATTCTTAACACTACTAACGCTACATAACGATGACTGACAAAGTCAGTCCACCTGAAAATGCCATTTTAGGATTCAAAGCTTTGAAATCGAGTTATTATTTATGGGCGTTCTTTAACTGCTGTAATTCACAGCGTCACATACTTAAATGCGGCTTAATTTTGCGCAGAGGTCTCTTTAAAGGAATTGAGATTTTCTTATGACCAGTAAATCTACGACGTGAGACCACCGGCTTTACTTCCATTCCGAAGGAAGCCATGCTAAGCAGTTTTACGTCATCGCCCACGACTTTGGGAACGAGAGGCTAGCACGTTAGCCCTAGACCATAGAGTTTGACTTCAAAAGCTACTGGCATATACCATTACAATTCCTGACTGTGCGTCCATTAACGTAAGTTCATATTCAAGTGGACATTCATTGTAGAAAAAAAGTCGAATAATAATCGATCTGAAGTTGATAACGCCAATATATCAAGGAAAATTCAAGTTCAGGTGAGGCAGAAATCTTGAACCATGAAGTACATACGAAGGCACCTAGTGGATCACAATCCTACAAAATATTGAAATGCTCTCTCAACAGTGCCAGGAAAAAGAGAAAAACTTTGGCCCAGCTTCCTAAATTCTCCCGGAATATTAAAATAAAAAGCTAAAAAGGCCAGCAGCACACCACAATTAAACAATAAGTAACCACGAAGCAGAAGATGGCTAGCCACTAGCCACTCCAGTTTTGAGGGGAAAGAAAAGCTTGAAGGTGATATCCCAGTAACACACACACACACACACACACACACACACACACACACACACACACACACACACACACACACACACACACACACACACCACCCACACCCACCCCCCCCCCCCACACACACACACCCTTGCCCGCCTCGGTAGCGTGGTGGTAGAGTGTCTGCCTCACGTTCAAGAGGTCCCGAGTTCGAATCTCGGTCAGGGTGAGTTACCTGGATAAGGTTTTTCCGGGGTTTTCCATTATCCTGAAAGACGAATGTTGGGTAACTCTTAGCTCTATGGACCCTGGGCTCATTTGAGCATCATTTCACCCGTTCCATTCATCGTCCGATATGACTTAACGTTGGAGGATGTAAATTACAAAAAAAAAAAAAAAAAAAAAAATACCCACCCTCACACACAGACACCCGGCACAAAATCCTTCAATATATGAGACTGACAATAACAGTACATACGCATTTGAAATATACACAGACGGCAGCAAAATGGGAGACAAAGTTGGGGCAGCGGCAGTAATATTTATAAACGGCATGTTGACCCATAAATTAAAGTTCAAGCTGCATGCTCGATGCTCAAATAACCAGGCAGAGCAACTTGCAAATCTTGAGGCGCTGAAGAAACTAAAGGAACTAGAAAATGAACGAGTTGCATTGTTCACTGATAGCAGGCTAACACTTGATCTCCTTAAAAACAACTCGAAACACAATTACCTGACTGAGGCAATCAAAACTAAAATCCTCGACCTGAGAACATCAGACTGGATGCTGCATTTTGGATGGGTGAAAGCACACTCGGGCATATATGGCAATGAAATAGTAGACAGACTAGCAAAAGAGGCTGCTGGGAAAGATCGTGAAACACAATATAATAAAACACCTAAAGAAGTCCTGATAAACATGGAGAGAGACACTGGACTGAATGCATGGCAACTACAATGGACAGCATCAAGGAAAGCAGCCATCACAAAAGAATTCTTCCCATCAGTGAGAAATAGACTAAAACAAGAACTGCCCACATACCAAGAGTTTACAGCAATTGTCACAGGACATGGAAAGCTCCGTTCATACCGCCATGGATTTGCTTTACTAGATAGCCCAGTATGCAAATGTCAAGAAGAGGACCAAACAGTAGACCACATAATATTCAGATGTCCAATCATAAACAAACAAAGAACCGAAATGATCAGGAAAATAAAAAGCACACAATGCGCGTGGCCCATTACCAAAGAGGAACTTATTAACACACATCTAACATGTTTCGTCAAATTTGTTAAACACGTAAGTTTTCCTAATTGGAGGCTTTTTCATTCAAAGTTTTGAGCATTTTACAGAGATGAATCTTCAAGGAATCCATTTAGCTACATATGATTATATATTATATATTTTTATCTTTAGTATTTATTTCTTGAATACTTCACAACTTAACTTTATGCGGTAGAGACCATTCTAATTTCTAAAACTATTCCTATACGTAACATTTCAACATTACAGCCTGCTGTAAGATTTCAGTTTTGTGAACCATACATTAGCAAAATAAGTACAAACTAGGAATAAAACTGAGCTCATACTTAAGACTAGTTTATATTATTCTGCTTTTGTATTGAAACACTCACCTAAGCGCGGGAGCTTCCGTCGTTTGTATAGAAATAGCACTTTCTGCACCTGGAACAAAGAAAAAAGGAAACCGTGCCTTTAGAAAATGTAAACTCGGAAATACACAGCTGATAAATTATATTTTCAAAGATTTTCTGTAAACTTAATTGAAAACTTATTGGTAGATTTGTCTTATACATTAGTTTGGTTTGAGTTATGTTGTACACAGATACACTCGTCAACAAAATATTCTTGTATCTATCTTCTAATTACTGCAAGTTAAACATCGTTTAAATTCGATATCATATTTCTGGCTGGAATGCAATATTTACTATACTTGGTGTGGTAGATGATAGAGAAAGATAAAAACAAAATGCAGACTCACCTTAGGTTTATTATTCAAAGTCTGCCACGGTGTGAAACTGCATTTTGTGAGTTGGTAATTATATGAAAAATGGCGTGCGACGTTTTTTTATCCTGCTACTTACTTTTGCATGTTAGGTGCATATATTGTGATAAAGATAAAGGTCAACTGCTCCTGGATGGATAAACTCCTCATTCCCAAAGTGACATTTCCTGCTCAGAGAAGTGACAAAACCAAGTTTGTGCTACCAGGAATAGTGTCAATATGATAATACCAGCTACTCGCAGATTGCACCAGCATTTCCACAGCTTTCATACTTATATTTTATTTAATGTTATAAAAACTATAATAAACTGTGGTTTGCGACATAAGTCTGTAGGTATTTTTGGAAATTGACTTGTATTTTATTTATCCAAAATTAAATCACAAGCATGTTAAATCTACATAATACGAGGGTGGGTCAAAAAGTAATGCCTTCTATTTTTTTCTCTTTTAATTGCCAAGAAAATTGAATCCAATTTACATAGATTGAAAACTACAACATTGACGATTACCTAATTTGTCACTATTCAATATAATCTCCGTCCTTTTCCATAGTTTTGGTCCACCTTTTAACTAGGGCATGTATTTCAGTGTGGTAAAACACATGGTCTTGCTTCCTACGCCATTGACACACGGACGTTTTCACAGCCTCTGCATCTTCAAAATGAATCCCACGATGAGCTTCCTTTAGTGGCCCGAACAGATGGAAGTCTGATTGCGCCAGGTCAGGGCTGTATTGGGGTGAGGTAAGACTTGCCATCCCAATTTCTCAATATCTGCAGTGGTATAACGGCTGGTGTGTGGCCTTGCATTGTCATGCAAAAAAGGAACATCCGCCACAGTTTTTGTTGGGCAAACTCGGCGAAGACGTGCTTTCAGCTTTTTGAGAGTTCTGACGTACTGGAAAGAATTGGTTGTGCATCCCTGCTCCAAAAAATCAATCACAAGTACTCCCTCTGCATCCCAAAACATTGTCGCCATAACTTTCCCTGCCGACCGCTGAGTTTTGAATTTTCTTTTCTTCGGTGACGTTGTGTGATGCCATTCCATTGACTGCCTCTTTGATTCAGGTATAAAAAATGAACCCACGTTTCGTCTCCAGTAACAATGTTTTCCAGAAACTTCTCTCCCTCCAAATTGAAGCGCTGCAAGTGTTCGGAGGCTATTGTTTTCCTTGTTTCTTTGTTTTGGGCGGTTAACATTCTTGGTACTCAACGTGAACAAAGTTTTGAGTAACCCAGTTGTTGAATAATCGTCATCACACTGGCTTTACTGAGGGAGGTAATGCGACACAATTCACCTGTTGTTACCCGGCGATCACCACGAATGATGTCATCGACTCGTTGAATGTTGCATGGAGTCACTGCAGTCACCGGCCTGCCGCTTCGCTTTTCATCTGCCAATGGTTTTTGCCCTTCAGCTTCGTTACAGCGACGAACCCATCGTCTAACAGTACTGACATCCACCGTTGCATCACCATACACATATTTTAGCCTTTCGTGAATGCGAATTGGCGTTTCACCTTCCGCAGTCAAAAATTCAATCACAGAACGCTGTCTAATACGAATGTCGATATTAGCCATTTTGCAAGAGGATGCAGTGCTGCCACCTGCTGACTTAGGAAGTTACCACTGCAGGGGATTGGAGAAGAAGGTTTGAGGAATTGCGCAAAATTCAAAGTTTTCACATAACTTACTTATTTAAGGAAAAATGTAGGAGGCATTACTTTTTGACCCACCCTCGTAAAAACAGCGTTGCTAACTGAACCAACAAAACAAAAGACATATGCTAAATAAATTTCTATTACAGCATTGGCAAAGAGTGTTTATGCAAGTTCAAGTACATGTCACAGCTGCCAAATACTTGTATTTTATTTATCCAAAATTAAATCACAAGCATGTTGAATGTACGTAATAAAACCAGCGTTGCTAACTGAACTAACAAACAAAAGACAAACGCTAAATAAACGTCTATTACAGCATCGGGAGTGTTTATGCAAATCCAAGTGTACATATGTATGTCACATGCTGCCACAAGTCAGAATAACTTTCTTCTGCAAAAACACCCATCTTTCATAGAATTTTTTGTACAATAACGCAGATAATGTTTAAGAATCACAGCTTTCGTTACAGATGTGCGTGTAAAAGGAAAACATGGCAAATATATACGGTTATCAAGGAACTGTATGAAAGTAATATATCGATAGACGAAAACTCAAGGGGACTCGCACCATCATTTTCAATCATTTCCTCGCGGCCGTGAAATCTTGGAAGATGTGACACACAGTGGAAGACCGAAATCCACCACGAAATATAGATATATGGTATAGTACTGGATATGGTACTTGAGGATCATCGAATCAAGTTGTTCGTATCTGAACATTTCACTCGGATGCATTTTTCAAATTTTGAGAGAAGATTATATGAACCAAATTATCTACATGATTGGTAAGGCAAAATCTGGATAATCAGTGAATCAGATTGTAAATCTCTGAGCAAAGTTTCATTTCACCGTCTTTGTAACAGATTATGTAAGTTGGGTTCCCTATTACATCCCTGAAACGAAACAATGGTCTAAGCAAAGGAAGTGTCAAGATTTTCCACCACCAAAGAAAGGAAGTGTGTGAAATCGACCGGGGTGGATTTTCTGGAAGGGTGTGCTCTTAATTGATTATCTTCCCCCCTAGAAAATCTATCACCGGAGCGTGTATGTTAAGCTTCTGGACCAATTGAAGACTAAAATATACGAGAAAGCGACCAGTTTGGCAAAGATAAACTTCTTCGATCAAGATAAAGCTCTTTCTCACACGTGTGTGGCAGGAATGGTGAAAATCAAAGCGATTTGATCTACGAGCCCATTTGATAAGTAAATGACATTGCAACTAAGGTGTTCAGAGTAGTAGAGCAATGCCAGCTCCTATCAAGTGACGTATTACTCCTAGGAAAGATATTCCGAAATCTATAATTGGGTAATGTTAGATATAATCAATTTCTGCTGGTAGAAGTGGGTTTGCAATGAACTCTACTTAGCCAGTGAAGTAGATTTGAATCTTTTACCGTGTCTAACTGGAATTGTTAGGATATCTACCCAGTCCTTTTCAGCGTGCACTATCGTCCATAACAAAGTGACTGCCTTTTCATGGTTTTGAATATAAAACGATTCATTTTCCATTCCTTATAGAAAGATTTTTTTAATGCTTCAGCATTCTCATAGTTTTAAATGACTGTTTCCACGTCCCTCCTTTTGCGTAACAGGAGAGCAAACCAGTTTCAGTAAGTCAGCCTAGTAGAAAGGACAATTGAGTGGAAGTGTTTGATACACTCAAATGAGTGCCAGTTCCCAACCCATAGACTAAACACTGGTTCACATAAGCTCGGAAACCAGAATGGGAAAAAAAATAACAAACAATATTCTGTTCACAATGCATCGGAAACGAGAATGGGAATGCACATCGACAACAAAACGGAAAGTCAATTTTTCACATTAGGGTATCATTTGATTATATCTGAAGTGATATTTCTTCACCAGTGTCAAGTTCAGCTCACATAATCAGGTTAACCAGCGTCAAAATTTGATACAGTAAATCTTTTTTTGTAAATGTGGATCCAATATCGCTTCTCTAGCCCTCCAAACTTCATTATTCAATAACCGTGTGCATAAAATGTAGTTGTTGTTCGGTTTTTGCGGTTCTTTGTAATTTTTATTCCATTTATACTTCGCCTTTCACTGCAATAGTTGCCTTTTACCTTTAGAACATGTTGCCATATTGGCAATGATATAACTTGTGCACATTTTTGGGGTTTGTGTACATTAGATCATATTCCCACTCTTATTCGTACTTCCACTTAGGAGGATAGGGAAAAATTTCGACTAGAGAAAAATTCCCACTCATCAACGAGGAATTCAACCCCGGATTTCTGCACAGCAGGCAAGTGGTCTAATTTTTGTTACTACTTTTTATGCAATAACTAGGTTTGAGTCTACATAAAAAGTGACGGTTTTGCTAAGGAATGAACATAAGGTGGGGCTAGGCGTGGCTGTTCTATCGCTACTAGCCAATGTGGTGCGTGCAACATTGTACACTTAAACAAGCATACTGGCTCGCTTTGTCGAACCATACAGCTAATTTCTTTGTGCGCTGTAAAGATACCAATTAAATAATTATTTTGTTTCTCCCATGTTACACAGCTATTTTTTTCTGGGGACTACTGTTCAAACCCCATATTTGTAGCACATCTGGTTTCGGAGATATGGAAAGATAAGGCCTCTGACTAGAAAGAAAAGAATTATTAACTGTTAGTGAAGGAAAGCACACACGTGCTATGCTGCTGCTGCTGCATTTTATACCCTGCATTCAGTTAAGTGGTGATCTTTTAAGAGTGCATACGTGCTTTTCAAAGTTAGTAAATATACCGCTTAGCAAGCCTTGTGCTGGTGCGTCTAGTAGTAACTGCAAAACAACTCGCAAGAGTTTACATAAGCAGGCTAGAAATATTCTTGTTAAAGTGTATTCCTTTTTCAAACAGTTGTCGATTAAACACATTTTTGAAAGTACAAATTTCGCTCATAGTCGATTAATGTTTTAAGCTTGTCACGTGAGTGCTCATTATATGGCGAACATTGTTAAAGAAGAAAAACAGTTTACCAAATTAGGATAAGTTTCCATATTTAGATCTCCAGGGAAACACCGGACAGCTAAAATATGTACTACTAACTTAGAAAATTTTCAAAAGTGTGTTTCACGTAGAACACTGTATGATTTATATTACAAGGGTGAATATCGAACTGTGAAAACACCGACCAATTTAATGAGGGGGAAATAGAATATACGGATTCTGTATCCTCTATGCATAATATTCTGAAATCTCTTAGGTTCAAATATGGGAGAACCAATGATGGTCGCAAATTTATGCTTGGAAGAAGCGATATTGCTGCTGAAAGACTAAAATTTCTGCGCACAATGCATAACAGTATTACATGATATTTATGGTGTAAAAATGCTTCATAAATACACATTCATATCTTACGTATTTATCAAATATTTTAATTAAACAAAAATTGGTTTAAAACCCATTACAGACAGTATACAAATATGTCATCATTAAAATAGAAACTATATTCACAAATCGTTGAAATGTCACTATTTTGTTTCACTGTAGCAAACACCTTATTTCGTAGAACGCATCTAATTTGAATCATTTTGTTTTGTGTGCATATGAACGATAACTATGTCAGTGAAGTGTTCTCCAGTTCAAGGTTTTAACGTTCAGATTGTGCGATAATCACTGTATATGTTCTCACACACATGCTGAAATGTTAAGCGAACTTCTCTGTCAGCATTGTATCACTGACCATCTCAGCATGTGTATTATACTTGCGAGGTGGATTTGGTGAGATAAAGACAGACATCCTCCATCTCTGTCGCCCGCTAGCCGTGGAACTAGCAACACCAAGACAGTGCGATAACCGTATTGGCTGAACCCATGCTCATTCTTATTTTGTAGATGCTCTAGAGGAATCAACACTCAATGAGGGAGTCAGAGCGTACATTTGCCAGAATTTCCTTCAGTTTAATTTTCTTGGCCAGAGTGAGCAGATATCGAACCCCAGTCTTCTCGAATGCGAGACTTGCACGTTACCACATAGCCATGTCGCTCGGCGTAAGGTATTTTAACCTCGACATCAGCCCGCATTCCTCAGCGTTTCATAAAACCTCTCAACTTGTATATTAAATCACTAACCGCACGAAGGTGTTACTTTAGTTTTCCTGTGGTGACGAAAGAGGCATTTTTCTGATGGATGAAACAAAAAAGGTGTGGTTTCAGATTGATTGCGGTCGCTGCATAGGTTGGTAGGTATAAGCTTTCATTTGTTTTGTAGTGCATTTCCTTGTGTAACTTTGAATGTTACTTCCATCAATTCAGAATCCTAACTGCCGGAACGCTAGCGTTGGCTTGTGAATTAAAAGTCATCAACTTGCTGATTTTAAAATACAGTAAATATAACTTCACAATGTTACTGCCTGTAGGAAATAGAGGACGTTGTATTCGCTTAGGGTGGTCCCCCTTTTACCATGTTTATCCTAATCTTATCATCTTCTTTTTTCTGTGACACTTCATCTGTTTAACAGTTATAGAACCAAGTAATTGCGGTTGGTGCGCTGCGGAAGGGCGGTGGAAAAGCCTTTATCTGGCGTTCATGGACTGTTGGGGATTTCCCTTCCTGGGATGTGTTTCGAAAGCCATAGGACAGCGAGTGGCTTAGGCAGAGCTGAAAAACTCAGTTTGGAATCCATCCGGAACTGTTTCGGTTGCCGTTCTGGTCTTCCTTTTCCCCTTTTTTTTTCAGGGTCCACGTTTGGGACAAAAAGGATTCACTATGGTTTGTTTGCATTACTGTGCTCCAGTTACTGAAAACCCCTCACTCTTAATGTTATCAATACAGAAAATATGTGTGTATGATAATATCTGATTTCAATTCCTAAATGACTAAAATATAAAAGGCATAACCGTGTGCAAATATTGGAATACGAACATACTGGGCTTAGTGGAAGAGGTATAAAAATCACCATAATGTGTAGAAAAATCATAATTATATATGTGACATCATATATATTTTTGTGCAATATTTGATAAATAAATTTATAAAATCATAAAACTGAAACGCAACTAGCCCGCCTCTGTAACACAGATGGTAATGTGTCTAGTTCATGTTCAGGAGATTCTAAGTTCGAGTCTTGGTCAGAGTGAGTTACCTGGATAAGGGGTTTTCCGTTTTTTTTTCTTTAACCTGAAAGATGTATGTCGGATAACTCCAAGCTCTATGAACCCTGGGCTCATTTGAGCATCATTTCATTCATCGTCCGATATGACTTAACCTTGGTTGACCTAAATTAAAAGAGTTTAATGAGTAAAACTTTTAATAATAATTCTTCTGTTAGATCAAATATAATTTTTATTGCAGTCTTGAGATACTAAATATTTGTAAATAAATCTTTAAATACCACATAAGAAAGAGTTGAAAAACCAATGATTTTTTTAACGAAAAATATGAAAAACTGCTAGAACATGTAAGATGAAATATAGTTTGTTTCTTCTGGTATTAAAACAAGTGACGTGTTGAATTCACGTAGCTTTTTCTAGTCACTCTTCTATAAACTATTGCAGAAACTATTTGCGACATAATATTTATACTTTTGTAAATAAAGCATTAGTTAGATCTTTAAACAGTATGTCGTCTGTAATGCCTTTGAAATTTAATACTCTTCATCACCACAAGAGAAAAAAGAAAATAAGGAATTAGATTTTCAGAGAGTATAAATATTTGAAAATTCAAAGAATTAGTAAGGAATATCTCAGAAAATCTTAGGTATCCAAAATCTTGATAGAAACTGCGTGCTTATCGCGATCCACGCCGTTTCTGCAGCAAGCGTTTGTTTATCTTTTGCGTTCTATAACTTGTAGAAAGCTTAACCACAATGAGACGACTTGAGAATATCGGACACACACACACACACACACACACACACACACACACACACACACACACACACACACACACACACACACACACACACACACACACACACACACACACACACACACACACACACACACACACACACACACACACACACTGAAGCAGGAATTATGCTACACATGCGATGTTTGAAGACCACGTTTTAGAAGCCTCGTGTTTTGGTGATCATGTGATCATGTGGCGGGATTGTTCTCACCTGATGTCCCGCGTTGTGACTGGAGTTGTGGGTTTTATTCAGCCCTCCTGGATGGAGACGATGAAGCCACGAGCTGCTACTTCTTCTTGATCTGAATCTTTGGTTCAGATCTGGCACTCTGATGTATTGATGTATATAAAAATTCTCCGGATCTGCTTTAGTCTGAGCTATGAGAACTCTTAATTTTCAGACGTGGTCGAGAGTGAAAGGATAAATTTACTAAATAAACTAAACTTCGAAACCAATAAATTCTTTTTACTTTAAAAATATCAAGATGTTCAATTTAATTTGTATTATTTATACAACTTTTCGTATAAAACTTGACAGTAATAGTGTATACCTTCATTACAATTAACAGAAAACTATAAAACACTTTTACAATATTTCGTCGCAATACTGAATTCACTTATTTTCACTATAACGCTCTTCCATCAAAAACGCCTTTTTCCCTAGCTTTTTTTACCAAATTATTGATTTTTCATCCTCTTGTTGCCATCACTCCCAATCAAACTTAATTTTTACTGATCCACGTCACACATTACATAGTCTCATTTTTAAAACTACCAATCATATAACATTCATATCATATCACTTACATGTTGCGTCATCTCATGACCTACTGAATTTTAACAATTACCTTTCTTATTTATTTTAATATGTCGCTATCGATTCTTAAACCACATATTTAAACATTTTTCAACTCTCTAGGCCTAAACCAAAACAACCGTTACAACACACACATGTGCACGCACGCACACATATATACACGAACGTTTTTCCCTAAATGCCGTTTTTTAAGGGACTGTCAAATATTGTAAGCACGGGATTGGTGGGTGATTCGGATTACTTTTTCAAAATCTTCTCCCCAGGGGGCAAAGTGTATTGTTGTGTTGGAACGACCTTTATGTATGAAGAAGTTAACTACCTGAGACACTTAAGCGCCCGCTTTGGTAGCCTGTAGTCTGTCTGCCTCACGCTCAAGAGGTCCCAAGTTCGAATCTTGGTCAGGGTGAGTTGCCTGGATAAAGTTTTTCTGGAGTTTTCCCTTATCCTGAACGAAGAATGTCGAGTAGCTCTAAGCTCCATGGACCACGAACTCATTTGAGCATCATTTCACCCATTTTGTTCGTCGTCCAATATGACTTAACGTTGGAGGATGTAAATAAAATGAATGAATGAATCAATGATACATTTAAGTTGTGATACAATTGTATTTATTTAGTCTAAGTGTGATATCGAGCTTCTTTTCCGGAAAGGAGATACACAATTGCTCTACTTTTTGCATTGATACCGAAATTAAAGGATTGAAATAAGTAAAGAATCATGATGGATTTCAAAGGAATGTTGGTTCATTGTTACAGCATGTGCAGGGGCAGTTGAGTCGAATAGCAGTTGTGGCGAATAGTTGTTTTAACAAAAGGAACGTAAGAAACTGTGTCCTTAGCAGAGTTCTAAAGGGTGGCACTTGACTTTGTTTGAATAGGTTATGCTTTGGACCCTTAATAATGGCATGACAAAATAGTCACAAAGGGAATCTTTGGTTGAATAAAGGGCTTCGAGAAAGTGAAAGTTACACACACCCACACGCAGCTGTGGAGGACATTCAGTTGGTGGCTTGGAGCCGATTAGGGCAGTCCTCTTCTTCTGTCTTGGTCGAGGGCAGACCAGAAGCGATGAGAGAAGATATTTGTTGGTTCATATGTACGTGAAGAACGAATTAAGTTTTATCGAGTAATAAGCATTTCACATATAGTAACTCTAAACAGTGATATATTGGTAACCCTTGGTCGGCAACTTAGAGTTTAATGTAATGATAAAAAGAAGTAGTCATTAAACCAGTTTAAAACGGGCATTCCAGTGTCATTAAAGCCATACTTCTCATACATACTCATGCACACCCTGAGAGAAACCTCATTGCTCAACCCTGAGCTACCCTTGTATCAAACTGTAGTGTCAACGTGGAACTGTGCGCCACCATCTTCTTATTGTTTCAGCATTTTGTTATTTTGTAAAGTTCTTTTAAGATAGATTTATAACGAATATGCATTGAAATTACTTCAGAAACTTGTACTGTAAGAAAATACAAACTTTCTTACATCCATAATCCTCCTTTTTCTTATGATGGTTACTTAATCAGTGCTGCCAACGGGGAAAAAATAAATACCGCTACAACAACGGCCGAAGCGGATTAAGGTAAGGCGGGGATTCGATTTTTTTACTTAGTCCTCCAAGTTATATCAGACGATGAATGAAATAGGTAAAATGATGCTCAAATGAGTCCAGAAAATGGAGAATTGCACAACGAAATCTGCATAGGTTCTGTGGGAAAGAAACAATTCATATGTGCATGTGTGCACGAGATGCATAAAAATATGAACGTATAGGTTTAGAAATGTATTATTTTATTCTCGTGATTACATTATGCAATGCAATTTAAAGTTCCACTGGTTTTCTTTCCAGTAGGAATTGATTCTTATTCGTGGTAAAACTAGGTGTGCTAGAATATACTGAAGTGGCTATAAATCGGCAGCTGCAGATGATTGGGTTAACATATAACTGGTTTGGACGTCTGCATGAGGAATATGAGATATCTGTGTTGTGTGGGGCATGTTGAGCTATTTCTGGTGTGTGTATGTGTTTACTGCAGCGAGGACGTGTGGAGAATAACGAGGAAGAACGGAGAAGCCACGAGGATAATTAGGAAAGAGGCACTAATTGACAATGGAGTAAGGTGTTGGGCTTATCGAAAGAGACAAAAGAGTAATTAAGTCCGTTGAATTCTTCTCGTGACACGAGGCGAAACGAAGTGCATTCCTCAAGACGAGGCGAGAGTTTGTGGCGACATCTACTACTATTGCTTTAACACATCCTCTGAGGAGGAGGAAGAAGAAGAAGAAGAAGAAGAAGAAGAAGACAATGATGATAGACAAGTTCGTATTTATATAAAAATGCCTAAAATAATAAGTAATAAACGTTTAAAAAAGTGTATTAAAATTTTATGTGATACACTGACATGACTTTCTTTACTCTTATACAACTTACTCTTACAAACACTTATATAAACATTATCTTATTGCAAGGATTCTTATAGGCACATGGGAATATGAGAATATATTAATTTTTAAAAATTTGGTTGCTTCGTGTTTGTTTTGGAATTTACTTTTCTTTGCATAGTCAATAGAAGTAACGAATAACGTATTTTTAATTGACAGAAGTGTATTGGAAATAAAAGCAATGTTTCCAAACTGGTCTATTTCACAAAAATTATTTTTGACATAAATTGTAAGTGTTAACGAGATTCTTTCGTACGTTAAGATTCTTTTTTCCATTTCTTAAAGTTTTATCAGTTATACAAAACTCACTCAGAATAAAGAGAACTCAATTACAAAGTTCTTACACCCCAGAAAAGAAATCTGTTTTATTCCTGATTTTCAAAACGCCAAAGTACATGTACATTTTAAGAGAGGAGGAGGAAGAGATAGAGGCGAAAAAGAGAGAGAAACTGGGAGAGGAAGAAAATCTCCTAGGTAAGGATATGTACAGGGGAAAAGTCTAAATATTGCAATTTTTATGTAAGTGTTTTCAAAACGTTGTCAATGCAGCTCTGCCACAATTACAACCATGCTTTAAATTTCATGCTAGTTTTTGTAATAAAGATTTATACTAATTTTTTATGTCTTCTTTTCTCACCAATGCTGGTGTCGCTTGGGTTCCCTCAGAGCAAGGGAGCCTAAGCATATTGACCTGATAGTTGAGATCAGGGATGGGGGGTCAGCCCAACGCCTGGGATGAATGGATGATGGAGCAATTGGAGGAATGATGGTAGGGGAAACCGGAGGACCCGGAGGAGACCCACCCCAGCGCCATGTTGTGCACTACAAACCCCACTTTGCAGTCGCCTGGGATCGAACCCCGGCCACCTAGGTGAGAGTCAAGATACTACTTTTATTGTACTAACCATTCATATGTTGCACAAATAGCAAAGATTGTAATTTGGATATAAAATAAAAAATATTAGCATGCTATTTAAATACTAATGCGCAGAAGTGGAATATAGTAACTGTTTTAATTCCTGAGGGTCGAATTAATATGTTATATATACTGAACAATTTAAAAGTGTAGCGAAAATCTTATTGCAGTATTTTAAATTAACTCTTCTGAGTTTATGCTGATTAATTTTGGTTACAAAGTACTGTACAGAACCTTGTCAGTGCACAAAAACACAAAAGGCAGTGGACGCAAATACAAGCAGTTAAATGCCTTTAAATTGTCAAATGTCGAAGTTAAAGTTTCGTAATAAAAACATATTTTTGAAGTTTCAATTAACTGAATTATGGTCAACGGCTATGGTTTCCGCTAGTAGGCAATAAAGCATAACCTTGGACTGAATTTCCTGGCTTCCGTATGCGAAGATTGACACTTAAATCATCATAACCTAATTATGGATAATGGAACACGTAACTGCAGACTTTTGATTGCTGGCAGTTAAGGGACGAGTTATTGGATTGTCATGACAGACCCTATGGAAATCTGGTTATGGTAATGAGATAGAAGCCATAGACAAATTTTATTTCTGTAATGCAATTGCTCTTTCCAGAAGGAAACGTTCATTTACGACCCACTTTTTTTTATACATCCGATACCGTATGAAACATCTGACGATGATTTTACTGTTTTAGGTAAATCGTTTACTAAATTTTAGGTTAGGTTTATTAGTTTCACCAGCATGTTCAATTTCACATCCACACTTCGGGATTCTACGGAATTTAAGGAATCGAGAAGATATCTCAACAAATTCGCTATATATATGTTATTTATGACGTAAATGTGTTAAACCTATGGTATTTTAATCAAAGTTTTTGAACTGCTTTCATAGATAATAAAAATATAACGAAAATTATACCATATAAAGAATAATTCGGCTATCGAGATCCTGCCACAACACACCAACTACCATTGCTTGGTCCTGTAACTCTAAAATATGAGGTAAAACAGTTAAAAAGACATTATAGAATAGAAAATGTTGGATAGAAAATTAGTGGTAGGATTCGCCTAGTTCTTAAAATATTATTGTTAGTTTGTTATATCCGATACTATTGTATGTCCTAAAACACAATGATATGGGTATTTTGCGTGACCTATGTAACCTATGTGACCTAAAATAACTAAAGTAAAAAGAGCATACAGAACTTTTATAAACAAGAAACACTGGTTTAAGGTTGGTGAATGATTTTCAGATGTCTGTGATATTTGTTTGGGTCGTGACGTTATCAGAGTTTCTGACCAAAGTAAGAGGTTTATTAGTTTTTGTTCCCAGAGGGCAGCAACATAGACAAAGTTGTACTGTCCTTTTTTTCGGTTCCTCGGCTGACGTTCAATTAATCCAGAAACCCATCACGTCTTTTGCCCCTCGTGGGCCACAAAACTTGCACCTTCATTTTTAATACAGCGCAACAATATTTTTATTTTTCTATGGATGTGGTGGTACATTTCCAATAAAAGTTTGGTAGGTGCCTCAGGAGTATTTTCCAAGTAACATTTACGAGAAACAGGACCCATAAATATATCCTTGGTCACAATCATGAGGTCTTGAGTTTAAATTCCAGCTATTATCGGTTACCTATATAATCTGTTACCTGTATTACATTCCATTAAAAAATTCGGTACTAAGATTTCACCACAAACGCATTTTCTCCCGAATCCTTTCTCCCAAAATTGAAAAAATCTGTATGTGAAAAGTTGATTAAGTATATATCACACTTAATTTATAACTGCAGTAATTTCCTAGGACCTGACAAAGAATTTGAAGAAAATCCGCTCATTCCAAATTAAACTTACTACAAAATGTTTTGTAATGTTCGATTTTCTCAAAAACCAAATATTAAAAGGTTTCATTAAACACTGGGAGTCTATCGTTAAGACATTTACATTTACGTCACAATTATTTTAACTCACCCAATGCTCCAGAGTATCTGTATGAAAATGTTTTCGCAGGATGTCCTTACTTGCTAAGAAATCTGTGCATTCGTCGCATTACTTACTGTCGCGAAGCCGTTATCTACGACAGCACGGCTAGTGTACACAAAGAGCCGGCAAATAAAGATAACTGAGATAAAGGACTTGCCGGCATAGATTAAGTTACGCTTCTGGAAGGTGATAGAATATTCGGTTTCTTTATTTTTTTGGAAGAGTCTCGAATTTATCAATGAGGTATTTAAGAAGGCGACGACTCGCTAAAAGCCTACCGTGAGTAGTAGTAAACAGCTGTAAAGTGTGTAACAAGAGCTGATGTAAACAGGTGTAATCAGAACGCTGTTGTAGATTGTGATGTAATTCTGCTGCTACGAAGTGTATTTCTACGCAAATAAAGAACATTTAGAATTTCGGCAAATTGGACTTTTAATTCTACGAACCCACAAAGTCATTACACCTGCTGTGTCTGAACGGTCACGTTATGCGTTTCCCCTCCTACTTCGATTAAGTATTAACTTACTTTTAGTCCATTTATCTGAAACTTCAACATTTCTTTATGTTCACATTGGTTTAAGCGATTAAGGTTTTTGTCCTTATACATAGATTATAAAGAGAAATTTTGAATTGTATGGAATGTGGAAAAGAGACTAAAGATACCTATAATTTTGGAATATCAAAAAGTTTTCATAAACTCTTGTGAAGAATATGAGTACCTGGACGTTAGAACTGATAAATATACCCAGGAGAGTGTGTAAAGAACATAATTCATAAGGCTAGAGGAATACAACTGTAATAAATAACATTTTATGGGACACAGGAATGATCAAATAAACTAAACGCAAGTGTGCAAATCAGTAGTGAGGAGTACCGTCGTCTATTGGGCTAGAATTTGAAAACTCAATTAAGAATTAACATCAAAGTTATTGATAGAGTCAACATGAAAAATTCAATGCCACGGCCGAGATTTGAACCACGGATCTCCTGTTTTCCGTCCAGTCGCTCTAACCCATTGAGCTACCATGGCCAACTTGCCGTCATGCCATTAAATTCTCCATTTGACTTGTATATTTCCCGGGTAAACCACTAGGGCTCTCGCATCCGAGATACACCGTTTGTGGCGACTTACTATCGTAAGTACTTGAGTTCCAGGCTTCATCATGTTGGCTCTTATCTATCAAAATCCTTCGCCTATATACGGCTTGTGTGAAGAAATGATTAATTTCCATCAATTAACTAAAATCTAAGTTATTGTATATGTAAACGGACTTTTTAACAATGACATTAAGGCACATAAAATTATAGATCAAATATATCAACACTGTTATTAAGATAAAATGAAAGTTAAAAGGAGTCAATAAAATAGGTGTAAATAACAAAACTGAAAATGACACAGCAGGAGAATACCTTAGCGAAAAAAAAACTTATATATATATATTTTTTTTGGCCTTCGGTAAAATCCCATATGGCCATCGAAGGGAAAAATAAGAAGAATAATGAAAGGAAAATTAAGAGGATGGGGGGAGACTAGATCTGTAGATCACTTTCTTGAAGAAATTGCAGAAGAGCTTGGTATACAGATTTGTGGCATAACTGTAATATGGTGTTGACGCTAGCGGGAAAAGGAACAGATTGTTGAAGTAGGCGGCGGAGGAAGGAAGAACGGTGGGTTCGGTAGCGAGAGCAACTGAACAGGAGATGATTGAGGTCAGCGGTTTCGCCTGGGTCATCAGGGCGTACAGCGGAATCGATGAGACGAAGTCGGTGTAGATGCGCAGGGTAACATCCATGTCCGAGTCACATTCTAATGATGGAGGTGAGATGTCGGCGTGCAATCCTGAAGCTGGAGAACCAAGGGGTCATGGATAGATGCGTCTGAACGGCGGCGTAGTGTCTGCCTTTGATGGACTGCGAGTGAATCCAGGCGTCATTCCAGCGACAATAGGCGTCACGCTGAAGGACCGGGAAGAAATCCGTGTAGGGCATTTGGATGCCTTGGGTGAGTCCCTCTTTTGCCAGGCGATCGGCGACTTCATTGTATCGAATTCCGACATGCCCTCTGATCCAAAGGAAGTGAATTTGCTGTCCGGCTATGGTAGCGTTGTTCACCAACGTCTGGATCAAGTAAAGATAACAGTGGATATCTCTCGTCCAGAGAGGAGATGAGAGTCTCTGCAGCACACACTGCGCATCGGTTAAGACCAGCAGTTTGGGGATGCCCCGAGAAATCTCATACTGCAAAACGTCACGAATGACCAGAACCTCCGCAGTGTTGCTGGAAGCCTCCATAGGTAAGCGGTATCGAGCCAGGGCATTAGTAGAAGGACAGACGTATGCATAACCTACTCCATCAGCAAATTTAGAACCGTCGTTGTAGATCGTGGTGAAATCTGGCCATGTGACCAGCAAGAAATGAGAGAGGGCGACGTTCACGTGAGGGCTCCGAATGATGTAATCAGAAAGATAATGCACCGAACTATTCAGGAAGTGTAACTCAAATGGATATTGAAACCCTGGAAGAGAGGGACCACAGAAATGTTTGGAAATGGGAGGAAAGAAAATGATAGACTCAGAAATACCTCAATGCACGAAATAAGGAGGAAATAATTTTCTTGCAACTACAAGGGAATTTGGGAGTACAGTAGGCTTTAAGTGATCGTCAAATCTTTAAAGCTCTTTGCTCGGTGACTTTGAAATTCAACTCTTTTTGCATGGCCAAGATATAAAAAATGAATAACGATTTCCTGTTTGAGAAAAGTACGACTATTGGGAATTTCAGACAAACAACAAAGAATATCTCCGAAATGGTTCACTCTACCCCCACCCCTCCCAAAAAAAATCGTGTGGTAACATTTTATCTGTCTCTTACGGATTATCATTTATGCAAAAGTTATCCAGAATGGAGAGGACTTTAAGACATTATCAGAAAATTACAAAAAGTATACGTTTCATTTATTATGAAAATGTCTTAAAATATGTTAAACAAATATTACACAAATAAAAATATTTGCCACTTAGGCTTCACTTATCTTAACAAATTGGTGTTGATACTCCTTTTCAAATGGAAATGGATTTAACATTTCTTAAACAAGTTGGTATAACTTTAATTTACTACATTTTTCTAAAAAAGATAAAATTCATAATAATAAATCTTGTATTTATCAATTTAATTGATTAGAGTGTGATCAGGTTTACATTGGAAAGACGAAACGTAATTTGGAAACTAGAACGAAAAAAACATTTTCGTAACATTAAGTATAAACAAACAGATAAATCAGCCGTAGCAGATCATTTTTGGTCATTTAACCATGAAATAAATCCTGAAGTGAAATTATTAAAACAATTAAACGGTCCGATAGATTTAATAGTGTGGGAAAAATATTTATTTTAAAAAAATAAACATCGCGTAAAGAATTTCGAAATACCAACAGTTGATTCTATTTTTAGGTTTGTTTGGTTTACAGATGTTGGTAATACTAAAAAGACACAAGAAAGGCATGGTAACCATTATCCTTGATAACGGAGTTTATCTGTGGACTCATAATTTGTTTGCGAAATTGATTTCCATTTGAAAAGAAGTATCAATACCAATTTGTTAAGATAAGTGAAGCCTAAGTGGCAAAAATTTTATTTGTGTAATATTTTTTGCTTTAGTGTAGCTAGCTTCATTTTCTACGTAATCAGTGTTAAACAAGTTTTAAACGAATTCGTTAGATCATTTTTGAGAAAATAAAAGTTCGAAAAATTGTTCCATTAAAGAGTAGTCTGAGGTGGCGCGATCTTTTGAATATTTTTATGTCGCGCCCTTTAAGAAGTCTAACCTAGGCTTGCTATTTAAATGCCTTTTTCGCTTTAGAGTTAAAATGCTGTAACACACCCAAACATACGGACGATTTTTAAAAATGACTGTAAGCTGAACATATATGTGGCATATAAATTGAAAACAAAAGAAATAAATCTTTGGAAACAGAGATATATGTAAGTATTGCAATATGTATAAATTATCAAATGCTTGGTATGCGATAGGCAGAGGATGCGTTTATTGCAATAATGAAGTTAAATAGCACACGATGCGTTCTGGCACGAAAATAAAGCACTTTCTTTAGGTTGCCAAGTCGTGAATAATGAACCTGAAACGACTGTTTTGTTTCTTGTGACTTTTATGTGAATGACCTCACACGTCGGTGCGTTTGGTTGCTGCCATTCTTGGAAACACAAACGTAGAATTTTTGAAGAAACATTGAATGGTGGTCAAGGTAACTTAATTTGGACAACAATTGAAAATCATGTAGTCTTCTTGACATTGTATTACAATGTGCGTTCAAGTTAAAACACCGTTTTTTTCAGGACTGGAACCAGATAGAAACTACTGTTTTTATTAAGAAAATACACGTGGACTCTTTGTGAATGCGTGACAGAGATGGCAGCACTGTATAGTGTATAGAACTCTAGTGGCAACGACGAGAGTTAGGACTGTTTTTGATATTTAAAATGGCAATGTTTTCATTGCAAGAACAGCGTGTAATATCATTCGTTTACTCCATTTTCGTGGTGTGACACCTATTGAAATTCATCGCCAGTTGAGTGAGGCGTGTGGTGATGGTGCCATGGATGTGTCTAATGTGTGCTCCTGGGTGCGACAGTTCAATGAAGGCGGAACATCGTGTGACAACAAACCAAGACAGTTGCAGACATCGCCTTCAAAATTGGTATTTCTGTGGGATATGTGCACACAGTCCTGCATGAAGATCTGAAAATGCTCAATTGGCAATCCTCCAAAACAACGTTCTCCACTCGCCGGATCATGTCTTCAGACCGGCTGGTGCGAGGCCATGACTGTCTTGGTTTGTTGTCACACGATGTTCTGCCTTCATTGAACTGTCGCACATTAGACACATCCATGGAACCATCACCACATGCCTCACTCAATTGGCGATGATATTCAATAGGTGTCGCACCACGAAAATGGGGAAAGCGAATGAATACACGCTGTTTTTGCAACTTGCAACACGATTTGTACGCTGTCTCGGAACTCATCATTTCCAGGGAATGATAATACTACTACCAAGATGGCGAACGAGGAGATACACGCTAAACCTGAGCTGCTCTCTACTAAGTTGAATAAACTGAGAGGAAAGTTTTAGTTGATATACTAGTTACAAGGAATGTTTTCTCCGACGCAAATGATTTCACGATTTATTTAAGAATCAGCTTTTACCTAAAAGTGATAACATTACTACAGTGACGTCTCAGTCGACAACGATCAACTCTGATCTGCATGTTCCGATGCTTTCTACTGAAGAAGTGAAGCTTATTTACAAGTTAAACGAGGAAATGGAAAAACGCCTACACGATCAAGAATTGGTAATTCAAGTTTTAAAGGACAAAACATTTGCATAGAAGTCTACGGCATCTGACCTTGAAGTACCGAGCTACCCCAGTGTAAGGGACAAACGCCAAGCCACTTCCAGTAAAGGCACATCAGCTGTTCGCGAGGTACGCAGTGCTTCTCAGAATGATGTGAGTGTGAGTGCTAATACGAAAGTGCTTAGTGAAAGTGTAATTGAAGAGTCTACTAAAACCAAAGACAATTCACATAAGCATATTGCCAAGAATTTAATATTAGGCAATAAACCTTATATCCTCCCAACCGATGTTAAAAAAGCATGGTTTCATCTTGGAAGTCTAAAAGGCGATACCACCAGCGAACAGGTAAAGGAAGCTTCTAAAGGAAGCTTTCCCTGATATTAATATAACTGTGGAAACACTTGAATCTAAAGGTTTAAACAGTAGTTTTAAACTGGATGTTGTTGTCTTTATTTACAAGGATAGTTTAATGGAGGCCGATGTGTAGCCATGTAATGTCACACCAGTCGTCGTTTTTTTATTCATACGTCAAAAAGGCCAGCTACTCTCACAGAAATAAATCATGTGCAATTTTAAAATTCAAGCACTAATTACGTCAGTGATAATTTTAATCTTTTGCCTATTGATGTTCAAAGTCTTAGAAATAAATTTTCAGTTTTTGAAAATGAAATTGAAAATCGTAACTTGGACGTAATCTGCATAAACGAACACTGGCTAACTGTTCAAGAAATGCAGAATTATATTCTTTCTAATTATGTCTTGGGTAGTGCATGCTGTCGCACGTTGTTTCAGAATGGTGGTAGTTGTATACTTATAAAACAACGTCAAATTTCGTCTACTTGATGATTTCCAATTCTGTTTTGAAAAATGTTGTGAACCTTGTGCTGTTATCTTAGATGATACAAACGTAGACCCTATTTCTTTATATAGATCTCCTAGTGGTGATATTTTGAACTTCTTCTCTATTTTTGAAAATATTTTGAATTACCTATCAAAATTTAGCACAAATATCATATATGGCAGTGATCTGAATTTAGATTATAATTTGGATTCCAATAATGTTATGTATTGCCAGAATATATTACGATCTTTTAATCTTCATTTCACGTCCTTGGTTGCTACTTGGCAGGACGCTTGTCTCGATTATATTTTTTAACAGAGCTTTACACTCGTTTTCAATTAATGGTTTTTTAATGAATCAAAACGAAACTCAATTTATGTACCTTGGGTTAAGAGAAATGTGTAACAGCACTTCTCAGTGTGTTAATTTACTAGGTTTTAAGCACGATACCAAGCTCACTTGAAAAAACCATGTTTTTGACTCGCACTATATTTTTACTTTGTAAACTAAGATCTGCTCTTCCAGTGGATGGTTTGAAAAATATTTATTTTAGTCTTATTCATATATCATACGGTATACACTTATGGGGGCACTCCTCTCACATTAAGGATATTTTAATTTGTCAGAAAAGGGCATTAAGAATTATGTTGAATAAATGTTTAACCAAGCCATGTAAACCATTGTTTGTTCAATTGAAAATTTTAACTGTTGTTTATCTATATATCTATTCTGTTTTGTTGCATATATACACAAAAACAAATACGAGTACATACTGAGATCTGATGTTCACAGTATTCTCACGAGAAACCTTTTTAAATTACATATTCCTAGTTGCAGATTACACTCGACAGCCACTACTTGTTTTTACAATGATGTTAGTTTCTATAACAAACTTTGTTTTAATGCAAACAATGTACTTTTCAATCTGTTTAAAAGGAAAATTTATCACTGGCTTTTATTAAGACCCTTTTTATTCACTTAGTGAATATACATCATATGTACCTGATGCCATTGTATTTTATCCATGTCGATGTCTTATTCAATGTACTTTATCTCAGACAAATAAATTTATTATTACTTATACATAAAAGAATGGATGTCTATTAACTATCCAACAAGACGGAGATGGCAAACGGCAACTACTGTTCCTGGTCTTAGCTGCTTTCCTCATCTGAAGCAGCTGGCACATCCAGATCAGAGTCAAAACTCAACAACGCAACAATTAGCAACTACAGAAAACTCAAGAGTATATCAGTACAGCTATTCACAGACTATAGGTCAAGGTCAACCTACTTCAGATCTCGCAACGTATTCTCTACTCACTAATCTTTCACAAACTTTATCCCACAGAACATATACTTCAGGTTTCACCCCTGTTCTTTATCCCTCACATCACCTCATTCCTAACCTCACATCTACTAACAATAAAAGAATTTCTAACCTCACTTCTATCATCAGCTTTACAGAATGGCACCACATAATACATCCTTTATTCATCAACTAACAATTGCAAACTGTGCAATTCTTAATTTCATTGATTTTAGTTACCACAAATCTTATTGTAAATAATGTATTATAAGGAAGTATGAGGGGATGAAATGATGCCAGTGATAATGGACCGGTTTATTAGCTAAATACGAAAGTACCCACACAAACTTCTAGAAAGCTTAGGTGGGGCCTTCCGACAGATACCATTCCAAGACTAGGTCCTTCACTGGTTGAAAGATGGAGTTTGAAAAAAAGACGGTGGTAAACGGTGGCGTCGTGTTGGGGAATGATATACTTATTGTAGCTTTGGTATGTTGTGTTGGAGTGAGATGTTAGAGTTTGAGAGATTATGAGAGATTTTATTTTATTTTCCACACACTTCTACTGAACACACGCCATCTTTTATTTCAACAAACAAAAACATTCCAAAGTACAAAGATAATCCATTCCTTGCCAAAGTCTTCAAATATATTTTAATCGTCCCGGACATTACATTTATACATAAATGTTCACTACAACATAGCTTATGAGTATTAATCACATTATGAGTATATATTATATACATACAATTCATTACGATAGAGGACTCTGTGGGTCAACCTCGACCTGTTATGCCCGATTTCACCAACAGATGTTAAAATCGACGTTAACAAATGTAACGTAACAATTGTCACAGCGCTAACACTAATGTTAAATTTCTTGCATTTCACCAACCTGTTTTCTGAAAATGTTAACAAACTTGTGTTAATGCCAAGAAACTTGTAAATATCACAGCTATAGAAGACTATGGATGAGTCGTATTATTTTCTGAACGTACTGCGATGCGCTTTTGTTTTCATTTTCGTCTGCACAAGCTGGAAAATGGCGGATGAACAAAATCATAAATAAAGCCATGAGACAAATTTCTCATCGATGGAGAAAGAATTGTTAATTGATTTGGTGACGAAAAGTAAGGATATCGTGGAAAATAAGAGGACGGATGCAGTGAATGTAAAAGAGAAAGATGTCACGGGGAAAATATTGGAAACGAATTTAATTCAAATGCATGTGTCACTACTACAAGCACCAAACTACTTGTCAGTATTACGTAAATTTAAAACGAGGTGCGAAGGACCAGTGACTTGAACGTTTCAAGACGGGAGGTGGACAGTGTATTATCAACATAATTCAGTGAATTATAAAATCGCAAAGTTGCAGCAAGGGCGAGATTGGCATATTCCTTTCGATGCCTATTCTAACTCATTATTACGTAAATTTAAAACGAGGGACAATTGACTTGAAAGTTTCAAGACGGCCGGTGGAGAGTATTATCCACACAATTCAGTGAATATTAAAATCGCAAAGTTATTAGTACTTGAAGCTAATGCGAGATCGTCATATTACTTTCGATGCATGTTCTAACTCAGTATTACGTAAATTTAAAACGAGGAGCGAAGAAGGACAATTGACTTGAATGAATGTTTCAAGACGGGAGGTGGGCAATGTATTATACATATAATTCAGTGAATTATAACATCGCAAGGTTATTGATACTTGAAGCAAAGGCGACATCGCCATATTCCTTTCGATGCATGTTCTAACCTCTCTTGTACTTCCGCAGTAACCTTCATGTAACTTGTTTCGACAGTCTATACCTCCGTAAAATTTTCTTCGTATAGCTCCTCAAAATCATTTCTCCTCATAGGCCGTACTCTATTACGAATGCCATTTAGACGGTCTTAAATATAGCAAATCGACATCAACAGCTGAGCTCATGCTCGCCATCTTGAATATTTACAATTGTTAAGGATTTAACATCAGAAATTTGGCTTGTTAGTTAAACAAGAAATTTAACACGAGTGTTACGCTAACACTTGTTGGTGAAATGCATTTTTTTTTATTTTTAAAAAATATATCTATATATATTTCTTTTCTTTTCCTTATTTAACCGTTTTTTATTGTTTCCGTTTAATTACCTATCTGTTCTCTGCAGTTTCACACACATACACTATACACATAAACACCCATGCCCAGGGCGGGACTCGAACCCGCGACCCTCTACGCGGTGGAACGGTAGAGACATACGCTCTAACGTCCATGGCTACGAGGGCCAGCTTTTAACTATTGCTAAACTCCTGTTAAGTCTTAACATCTGTTGGTGAAATCGGGCATTAGTGTATTAATGTTATTTATTAATTTTTATTGATAATCTGTAAAGTAATGCTGCTGATCGGCTAATAAATAAGAAACAGAAATAAGTAAAAAAGGAAACTGTGCATCTATATGAAGCAGTTTAACACCCTTAATGGAACATTCTAATGAAAATGCTAAAGTCGAAGCTAATTTAACTGTAATTTATATCATTGTTCACCACTGGGAGGATGACTCTGATGGGTGAGGTCGTATCTAATTCGTGAGGTTGCAGGATCGATTCCCGTTGCACTCTAGATTTGTTAGGTCGGTAAATGTTGAGATGAATTTAATACTAAAAAAAATTACTATCCCTAGTTTACTGTGATTTGTATTTCTTTTTCTCTTCATCTTGCAGGTTGCAGGGTTAGGTGCGCTCTAATATAACTATAGAGGAACATTCGATGACACCGGAGAAAAGTAGAAATAAAACCAAAGAAATCTTTAAGAAAAGTTGAACAGGACACTGACACTAGTTCAATGTTCATTAATTATTATCAAAATTGGATGACGTAGTCAATCACTGGAAACAGATACACGACGCGTGGCCGTATTACAGGGAATTGCTTGTCCTATACTGTGCTGTTGTTCCACCTCTACTTTTCCTCTCCGTGTGCCGATTAATGAAATGGTCAGTCTTCGTACAGAGGTTGATTATTTGTTTCAAGTTTGGTGTTATAACTGAGAAGTGAGACAGAGATTTAAAGAGAGAATCTCTGCCTCTTGTGATCCTCAGAGGCCAGTAATTTTGTAAATAGATTTAGGGAAACGGGATGATTTCTTAGCAATAAACGGAAAGTATATCGCCGTGTTCTTACAGCGGAACAGCTCAATGATATCTGAGAGAAGGTTGAACGAAGTCCAAGGAAATCTCTAAGTTTTGTAACGGGAGGTTTTGTTTGATATGAGTTTTGTTATCTGATCTGAGTATTAGTGGGCCATGTAAGGAAAACATAAAAAAATGATGAACGGTTGCTAAGAAAAGAAAATCAATAATCTTGCTTGATGTGAAAAGATGAAAAGTTTTGCATAGTAATGGAAAATCAATAATCTTAATAAGGAGATATTCTGTAATCTGGATAGTGATGAGTGGACGTGCAGGAGTAAGAATTTTATGTAATTAATGGAATATTTTATTAAAGAAGTAAGAATTTATCGATATGCTGGAGGTAACCTGCAATGATTGACTAGGGAAAAAGTTCAAGTAAAATGTAATCCAGATAATACAATTAAATTATATGTTACAAAATTGAACTTCTCCAAAATTGTATTTATTTCACTCTGAGCCACACCTGAAAACGAGAGATCTCATGACTCTTATTTAAAATAAGATGATACAATTGGTGTCCAGAAGAAACTGATAGCTTCAAAAACTCACACGAGAAGAGAAAGAATTGTGCTTACAACGAAGCAATTCCTGCTACAGTTTGAACAGGAATTTCGTAAACCTCGGTGGTATTCTACAAAAAATTTTAAACCAAAGCCTTGTAAGATAAGTGTAGTTCAACAATTAAAACTACGTGATTATGTGAATAGAATTAATTTGTACAACTGAGGAATAATGTTAATGAACGTTCTAGTGATCTAGTGATCCTTTTTAAATGCAATCATACTTTTATAAACTGATTATTGATCTATTTATTACTGTGCATAGTTGGCTTATTATAGCACACGTGTGTATAATATCAGTGGTGTAATATCGCGTCCAAATGAAGCCTGTGTGTTACGGTTTAGTAACGAGTTGACGCTTTATACGGTAAAATAGCATCCTTGCAAATACAGGATATCCCAGGCACTGCTAAAGTTATTGGAGTGTAACAACTACGCGGAGTATGAATAGAAGAGCGAAGTTAACAAGTTAACACCCACATAAATTCTTTACGCATAAATGGTTTGTATCCAGTGCCGATCGTCAACTGTTATGCAGCGCGGCATGCTGTGCGTCACGTAGATGGAAGGAATGCTGGGTAGCACACTCCTGCAGGCTAATGTGCCAGCTTTATGTTTTAAACTCTTCCGAGAGCAAATATGTGCCTCAAAGTAATGTAAACATTTTGGTCACCTAGCAACCGCACAGCAAATGTTGTGTTACCGTGGAAACGACATTTCACTGCGCTGAACGGCCATCTGCAAGCATATTTATCAAAGTAGGGTACCTGCAAACAATTCAACTGATTTTGTTAATTCTTTCCCAGTTGGAAAGTGATGGTTAGAGGCAATCAAAGTAAGAAAATTGATCTGACGGAGCATTCACTCTACTCATTCGTATAATACGGCTTTTACGAATGCATATTATTTAATCTACTAGTAATTTGTGGTGATCAGGTGAACTTTCACTGTACATAAGTATAGTGCAATTCAACGATGCGACACATAAATTTTCAAGAAATTCTCTATTTGAAACTACACTGTATACCATATTTCTTTTTTTATTTTCTCAGAAATTCCTGCAGCGATTTTGGTTAATATATCCTGGTATTTTTCTACATATATGGATGATTTGACTTGATTTATGGGTGATTTGAACAGGAATTTCACAAACCTTGACGTGGTATTCTACAAAAAAATTTTAAACCAAAACTTTGTAAGATAAGTGTAGTTCAACAATTAAAACCACGTGATAATGTGGAATTAATTTGTACAACTGAGTGAGAATTAATGCTCAGTGATCTAGTGATCCTTTTTAAAATGCAATCATACCTTTATGAACCGATTGTTGATATATAATGCAAGAGAAATGACGGAGATGGCTCAGACGGTTTCTTCTGTGGCTCGGGTTCGATTCCCGTGGACGTCCTACCTGACCATTGGAGATTTTTGGAGGGTTTCCCGGACCTCCAGGCGAATGCTGGGAAGGATACTGTATACCCACGACAAGAAGGCAAGAGGCACATGAAGGGGAAAGGGATTTGAACTGTTTATCTGCTCTGGTAGTGGATCTTGAAGCAGCCCCTGTCACCTAAGAACACTGAGACGACACATAACCTGATTTCAGAAAGACATTGACACAAACGAATAAATATAAATAAATGATAGATTTACAAATATAAATAAATGATGTATATCAGAATAGATATATGCCATAATGCTAGCATATACTCCGGAGACCGCCATAGTGGCAAGGCCACTCTACGAAGGTCAGTAAACTCCCTTTGCAACCCCTGTAAACAAACAACCCTACTCTATTGTCTGTTTTGCCCTCAAGGAAAATTTGGCGCCTTCCAGTCGGAAATCAACCCATTGTTAAAATCCCATGCGTGCTTCTGATAACAGGCTATAAGATTTCGACCGATTCGCAGAGCACATGTCTTAGCATAAATTTTTGCACGCGGACCGTTAGAGAAAGCGTCTCTGATGTTAGATCCGAAATTGGAAATTCTGAACACGGATCTCAAGTGGGGATAGTTAAGAGCCAATAGAAAATTGATATTTGTTCATGTGATTTTGCAAACTCCGAGAAATACCTAGAGTGGGGGTAATTTAAAGGGATGGCGGAAACTAGGTTTTGCTAGTAAGATCACTTCGGTCCTGAGTTCTACGTGAGACGGACAAGTATTTGGCGCCACCTAAGAACTATACTTCCGCGTCATGCACAGAGACCAAGTGCAATGTTTAACAATATCTCTAGTGAGAGTTAGCCCAACGAGTAATGTGTTGTGAGGACGATAAGTATATCCAACCCGACTACACGGTGCTACTGCCTCCGTGCTTCACATCACAATATTGACAGTGACGCTTAACTCAGCAACCACACTGTCGACGACTTTACGGTGGCAAGCGCAGGAGTCTAAGGACTACAATAAACTTCTGTCTACCAGATCCGAGGTGTCATCATTAACCCACAAACAGTCAGGACGCACCCACTCCTGAAGTATAGATGAGAGTTCTCATACGGGAGCTACATGTCACCTCGAACCGATTACAATCTCCCTTTCCTTAACCTCCTCACGCCACCGATCCTTAATTGTGAGGCGTTGAGCACAAGGGAGAGCTCGACGTGGTTCACAACGGGCCGGACCGCCTCAATCTGTTTACTAGGAAATGAGTGTATGAAAGTGCATATGCGTCACCCATGCTGCCAGATCTAATGTTTGTTGCAGTAATTGTAGTGTTAGATACAGATAGGTATTATGCATGGGTGAGTTATGTGACAACACTTGCGTATTTTAAATGAATCTAGCATCCTTATCATACTGGGAAGGCGAGCATAAACACCGTTGGGACAGCGAAAGTGATACGTTACACATTCCTCTAGCTTGCCTTCTTGTTGTGGGTCTACAGTAATTACACTACCCGAATTTCCTCTTCCTCCATTTCATCTCTATTAATGTTTCGTATGGAGGAGATTTGGCACTGCGACCAGTCTTCATCTATTGCCCAGTGGGGCATCTCCAGGAGGAAGGACGAGGCCAGAGGAGAAAGAGGGCGGCCGATCCAAGAGGTAACGATAGTGTAGAGGGCAGGGCTCCTACTATTGACTAGTAGGAAACTCTTGGGCAGGCCAGTAAAACCCAGTAGGCCAGTACAACCCATATCCCAACCACCCCTCGTAGGGGGAGGGATTCGTCCCTTTCAGCTGCCAAGGTGCCGGCGCTGCGGACCTCTAGCACTCGTGGTACCTCTGACGTTACTAGAGGAACCTTGGGCCGAACATTCGAGCCCCTCCCTTTGGGAGTTGTTCGGATTGGGTTGGACCCGAGGGGTAGTGGTTCCCTATACCCGTGGAAGATCGGGTACGTCTCTGGACGGGGTTGAGGGAAGCCATATATTTCCGCGTACTAGCCAGCATAGCTAGTAGGTGTGCTAGATCACCAGGCGGCCCCACCGAGGTCATATCGGTAGCCTTCCCATTTTGGAGTTGGCGCGCGTAAGTGGCGTGTGCACTTCCATTCCGTCTTGTGTCTACCGGATCAGATGGGGGGGGGGGGGTCCCTTGTTAGTCTCTAGGTCTTGCTCTATGGAAAGCCCCATGGAGTGCGCCGGGCGCGCTTTTGGGACAGCTCGGTAGCTCCCTGGTCATTAGAGGGGGGCGGTCTTCACTCTGTGGGGATCTGCCCACGTAGATACCCTCGTGTCTCTAAATCCCACCTTCCGTGGGCCTGAAACAGACCACCAGGTCGGCCTAGAGATCGGAAACCGTCCTACCGGAGGAGGAAGTGTTTATCAGGAGCACATCATCCTGCCATGCAGCACCGAGACTCCCACCGACACTTGTATACTGAAAGAGACCACCAGATGAGAGATGATGTGAAATGATTATGTAGCTGAAATGAAGGGGGAGGAAATTCGAGGGATGTAATTAACCTACCCAGCATTCGCCTGGCGATCCAGGAAAACCCCTGAGAAACCCATGGATCTGGTAGGTCGGCCACGGGAATCGAACCCGACTTCCCAAATGCGGGCCACGGACGAAGCCGCTTGAGCCACCCCGCTCGGATCTCTTTCAGAATAAAGATCTTGTTCAGTAAAGTATAGTACTATGTTCTTTCTCGTAGTGTCGAAGAATAGTTAAAGATGTGTGACGTCATGTTTCCCTAATCTCCTGCAGTAATTGTATGGCCAAGTGTGTCATCGTATACATGCATTTGTGTGCCAATGTGGATTTTCAGATGTAGATTTAGGAATAAGTCTTGATACGTTTTCAAATCGAATCTAAGCGAGTCTGAATACCAACAATGAACTAATAAACACAGCCTGGTGTGTTGTTACAGTCCAGCGGGAGAGGGATCTATGACGTCAGATGGAATTATTACCGGAACTTCCAAGTTTCATTGCAGGCGCAAGGATAAACATAGAAAGTGCGGGTTTTCCCACACACAAATCTCTAAATGTCTTCCGTTAATATCCGTTTTCATTTGAAATGATTTTATAAACCCACAGGGTCTTAAAGTCAGCTCTCTCAAGTTTGTGCTACGATCTCCAAGAAACCCACATACATTTAACATGGAAAACTTTAATTTTTTGTCTTTCAAAAATGCATGTAAAAAGGTCTCGATACTGAACTTTTTAGAAATGTTCTCTACACTCTGGATAGCATTCGCACAACTGGTAAATTGTAAAAAGTAGGTAAAATCTTGCCACTCAAAACATTAGACTTAATTAAAAATACGTGTAATACATCATACTCGTACATAAGAGAATTTGAAAATTTAACCATTACTTAATCCTACTGTATCCTTATATTAACATTTTATCTAAGAAATAGGCATTAAGGTAATTACTCAAATGTTTATCTTACTTAATATTTAAAAGGTAGAAGAATAAATGTTTGAAAGAATAATGTATTTAATAGTGAGAAGAGAAAGCCATGTAAGTGCAACGTATAGTTCTTTTATTTTAACTTTAAAGTAATGGGACAAGAAATGCAATGTAAGATCGGCTTAGAGGGCCGGTAGGTAGAAACCAGGGACTCCATCGTCTTGCTGGAACGATAAAATAACCATTGTTTGCGGTATTGCCACACTAGAGAATTCCTTTTGACTGTATCCAGAAGAACTGCCTTCGAGAATGTTCCGTGCCGTTAAGGTCTAGTGAATTCCTCAATTATCCTCTCTGACTTAAGGTTTTTACCAGGTTTTGTTCAATCCTTATAACTGGCAAATAATACAGGAGAGGTACATTTCATTTCATTGCGAGGTCTACCCGGAAGTCTGGACTCCGGCCTCTAACAATCCGGGAGCGATGGAAAACCCCAGGTTTCTTTTCTTGGGGCAATACTTTGAGTCTAAAAAGCCCTCCCCATCGACAACAACGTCAATACGGGTGGAAGTGGATACGCCACTTACGTGCGTGAACCCCACAGGGCGCCCGCCTCGGTAGCGTAGATGGTAGCATCTCTACCTCACGTTCAAGAGGTCCCGAGTTCGAATCTCGGTCAGGGTGAGTTACCTGGGTAAGGTTTTTCCGGGGTTTTCCCTTATCCGGATAGACGAATGTCGGGTAACTCTAAGCTCTATGAATCCCAGACTCATTTGAGCATCATTTCACCCATTTCATTCATCGTCCGATGACTTAACGTTGGAGGACGTAAATTAAAAAAAAAAAAAAAAAAAAAACAGAGAAGACTAGCGAATAACCTCAGTGGGACCGCCTTGTGATCTAGCACAATGTTTTTCAAAGTGTGGTCCGCGGACCTCCGGACCGCGAGAGTCCGGACACAGCCCTGGATTGAAAGCTGGATTTAAAGCTGTCAACCCTGAAATTAAGTGGACTTATTGCTCGATACATAGAGAGGAGTTGGCTGTTAAAAAACCGCCAGATTTAAAGAAAACATTAGAAGAGTTGGTTAAAATTGTGAACTACATTAAAGCCTGTCCTCTTAACTCACGGATATTCAAGAAACTATGTGAAGAAATGGGAAGCGAACATAAACAACTGCTCTTGCACACAGACGTTCGCGATTTTTTTTAATTACGTGATGAAGTGATGCTATTTTTTGAAGACAGCAAGCACGAAAAATTTTCCCTCAGCGAGCGACTGTGTGATTTTGAATGTTTGTGCAAAGTGGCATATTTAGTTAGTATTTTCTCACACTTAAATGAACTAAACCGAAAATTGCAAGGGCCAAAACCAGATGTTTTCACGTTCATGAGAAAATTGAAACAATGATAGGGAAACTTCAAGTGAGGAAAGACCCTGTAGAAAAGAAATCCTTGAGCTCCTTTCGTATTTTGAAACAATTTCTGACTTCATCAGATGAAACTTTGCCTAAAAATATTAAAGAAGCCATAGTAGAACACCTCAATGGCCTATCAAAAACTTTCCAGCACCGGCAGATGATCAGAATGAGTGGATGAAGTATCCTTTCTAGAAAAAAAGACAGCAGCATTGATAGCCTTTAGGGAAAAGAACAAGACCAACTAATAGAATTATTTAAGAGCAAAGGAGGGAAGGCTGTATACCAGGAAAATGAACTTGCAAAATTTTGGTTTCTGGCGCAGAGTGAATGTATAAAATTTACTTCAAAGTGAAAAAATATAATTTTAATAAATACATTTAAAATACATTTTATACACAAGTTTATTTTCTTTATTTTAACTTTAATTTTTTAATTTATTATTAATCTCGTTCATATAAATGGAGTTGCCAAACTCAATCCGCCAACAAGTTGTTACGTGATAAGCGGGTCCTTGAGGCAAAAGAGTTTGAGAAACACTGATCTAGCACACTTACTACTAACTCTGCAGGCTAGTGCCCGGGACTTCTTAGGCAACCCTCAGCTCCCTCCAGGCGGCCGAAGCCTGGCCGGAGGTACCCGATCTCCCGCGGATGTCGGAAACATACTGCCCCCTCGAGTCCAACCCAATCCAAACAACTCCCATTCGGGAGGGGTTCGACTGTTCGGCCCGATGTTCCTCTGGTGACATCAGAGGTACCACGAGCGCTAAGGGTGCACAGTGACCGCACCACGGCAGCTGAAGGGGACTGATCCCCTCTTCTACGGGAACAGGAAAGGTACACTCCAAAAATTTCTTACACATATTATTTGATTTAATATATGTGTCATCGGATGTTTGCCATAAGAGGTAAGCACGATATTAAACGATGTTGAAATAAAAACAAAATATGAAATGAAACCATTGCTCATTTAACATGAAGTACATGGAAGTTAAATACCTATAAGATTATAGAAAATATATAAATATAAATTGGTGTCGAGAAAGTCTGTGACTGTAGCATATAAGATTTTTAAAACACGTACAGTATTGGGATACACCACACAAAGTTTAAAAATACTCGTATTGCGTTTCATTTAATTGCCATTCTAAAGAGTTAAATGCTTCAAGCGGCCGATAAAGCAAATACGTTGTAAACCAATAAAGATCACAGAGTTTATTTTCATTAAAAACACAAAGGGCTTTGCAGCAAATGTTCACCAAACGCAAACCTACATTCTAGCCACAAACAAATGACTATATCTTTGGCATCAACACACATTTGCATGGTCAAGTAACCTTGGCAACGGAGCCAACTTCCCTGTTTAATCGAGATTGTAGTCTTCCACCTTATTTCTGTCAACTTGATATCTGTACCTTTCCATTGTTTAGAACTTAGACCTTTGCCCATGTGCTACTCAACGAAAAACATAGTGAACAATAACAAATTCTGGTGTATTCAATTGACTTTCTCTGCCTGCCTTCTACATATTTTTACTTGCTTATCGAGATAAAGATTTATTACATAAGAGAGGGTGTTGTAAAGTTTTAATGATCACCCTTTAAAAATGTGATAGAGAGTTTTTGTTGATATGTATTTGTTAGATCTTCTCTACGTAGTCATCATCCAGATTTACACATTTTTCCGAGCGTTTCTTGACCTTTCGAATACCTTGATTGTAGAAGTCTGCAGGATTCTCTTTAAAACACTCTTCCATTTCATTAATGACGTCATTTGTGTTGTCAAGTCGGTGACCACGCAACGGATTCTTCATTTCCGGGAACAAGAAAAAGTAATTTGGTGCGAGATCGGGCGAATAAGGCGGATGCTGCAAGGTCTCAAAGCCACATTCCCTTGATTTATCAACTGCAACTTCAGATAATTGAGCTGGTGTATTGTCAACCAGCAGACGAACAACTTTGGAGAGCATATCGCTTCGTTTCTTAATCAGAGCTGCTCGTAACTTGTCCAGAAAATTGCAGTAGTATCTGCCAGTTATGGGTTGACCCTTGGCAAGATAATCTGTAAGGATGACTCCACGACAGTCCCAGAAAACTGAAAGCATGACACTTCCAGATGACTTTTGCACCTTGGCCTTTTTGGGTGTGGGGAGCGGGACCGGTATGTTTCCATTCCATGCTCATGGTTTTTGTCTCTGGATCATACTGGTAGATCCAGGATTCATCCATGGATACCAAACAATAAAAAAATCATCTTTATCCTGTTCGAACAGCATCAACATCTGTCTTGAAAGGTCACGCCATGTTTGCTTTTGGAAAGAGGTTAGCAAACATGGAACCCACCGTGCAGACAACTTAGACATGTGCAGTTTGTCATGCATAATTTTCCACACATTACCATAAATAAGATGTGTCTCATTCATGATCATTTGGATGGTTGCTCGTCTGTCTTCCAATATTAAACACTCCACTTTCTTCACTGTGACAGCATCGTCTGTCATTGACGGTCTACCAGATCTTGGCTCAACTGTCAGGGACATGTGAACAGTTTGAAAATTCCTTTTCCACCTCACAATAGTGTCATATGATGAGCAGTCATGTCCATAAACAGCCGTCATCTCATCATGTATTTCCTGGGCAGTTTTGCCCTTCAAATGCAGGAAATTGATCACACTACGAGCCTCAATGTTCTCCATCTTATACCTCAGTTACTTCTGGCACTCATTGTAAAAACAAAAGGACTCAAATCACTGAAACTACCAACATTATGTCCCGAGGGATCAATGATGACACTGACGGTGGCGGCAATATGATCCTGGCAATTGATAGTGTCGTAGATTTTGTTGTTGAGTGCAGAGGTTCTACTCCCATTAGTCCTGGACCCGTAGGACCAAGGACCCGGGCCTCTTTCACCAGTGAGTAGCCGAGCTGTTCCAAAGGGCGCCCAGCGTCCTCCGTGGGGCTTTCCATAGGGCAAGACCTGGGTTACTAAAAAGTCCCCCCCATCTGGTCCAAGGACACAAGATGGGATGGAAGTGGAATACGCCACTTACGCGCACCAACACCAAAAAGGTGAAGGCTACCGATATGACCTCGTTGGGGCCGCCTGGCGAACTAGCACGCCTTCTACTAGCTCTGCAGGCTAGTACCTGGGAATATTAATGGCTTCCCTCAACCCCGTCCGGAGACGTACCCGATCAACTACGGGTATCGGAAACCACTTCCCCCTCGAGACCAACCCAATCCGAACAGCTCCCAAAGGGAGGAGATCGAATGTTCGGCCCAAGGTTCCTCTAGTAACGTCAGAGGTACCACGAGTGCTAAGGGTACTGCAGCGCCCGCACCACGACAGCTGAAGGGGACGGATCCCCTCCCCTACGGGGTAATGTCGTCAGTAAACACAATATTTATTTACTTAAAGATTTTACTTTTTAGAATAATGTTTAGTTATATTCATCAAAATCATATTTAAAGGCTTGTGAAGAACGTGAATGCCATTACATTGAAGCAATGAAATATTTTACAGATAAACATTTTAACAAGAGACACCTGTTCAGTTAGTTCTATGCAGCAGAACTGCTCAAACTGAAGTTGCTCTTGAGGACATATGCTATGCTTCACGTAGGAGAGCACAAAATTCACCGAATAACTAAAAATATATAAACATAAGGTATTTTAATTAAAGTTGCTAACCATTTGTTTTATAAAAATAAGAAAATTGCCATTTAAATACGGGTTAGGGAGTGGCGAGTTTCTTGAAAATCTTCTTGTTGCATTTTTGACAAATAACGAAATTAAATACATATTAAATATTGTGTTTATCCAAGAAGCGCAAGTAGAAAACACAAGGTTCTGTACTGTTAACTCTATTATTTATATTTTAGTATCGAAATATAGTTTTAAAACAAGTTTTCAAATCATCACACGTCATGCAAGCTGCATTGAGAGGAAAGAGAGAAGTGGTGAACGATAAAAGGAGGTAGAGGAAAACGGAGATGCAGGCAGGAAGTGACAGAACGGTGGAGGAGAAAAAGAAATGAAAGTGCAGATCTAAGACAATAGCTAGCCTCAATAATACAATCGGTTGATTCCGCCACTGGCACATTAGACCTAGTTTTCATTTGTCCTAAAATATTTGTTCGTATGCACAAAGCGACATTTTATGCTGGCCAGCAACTGTTTTATTTCGATTGTTGTATTGGATGGAAGCCAGGATACGAGAAATTGTGGGAAAGGTCATCCCAAACAACTGTTGTGCGTGAAAACAATGCAGTGACACACACAAAGACATGTTAATATCTAACTGGGAAAATGTTTTGGAAATTTCCACTCCCATATAAATTGGGGAGATGATTTTTGGCATTTTTAAATCAGAAATTTCGCATTATGGTTTGTACAGTTGGCATTTTGTCACCTCACAAATGGTAAAAAATAAAATATAGAATTCAACGCTTATTATTAAGGTAGGTCCTCGATACTCACACTAAAGGATACTTCAGAAAATTCGCTCGGTACTTTTTCGATTCTTCGGTGGTGATTCTGTAATGTTTATTCTATTTTAAAATCACAAGATATTCCCGCAAGTAATAACATTTTAAAGAATATATACCTAATCAGAGCAAAATGTTAACCAATCAGAAGGCGACAAATGTATGGCACTCTCTCCTGGAAAGTGTTCAGTCAGTTGCTGGCGGTTATAACAGGTACAAGCACTGGTTGAACTCAAACTTCCTGTTGTCCTCTCCCCATACTCGTAAAAATCGATCAGTTCATAAATGCTTCTTTATTTTATTGTAGATGTCTCCTGCTGCAAAGCCCGAGAAATTACCAGGAATATCGTGCCTTAGATTCACTGCCAATTAACAGCTCCCAGGAAGAAATCACTGCATATCTCAATGAGGATTTGTCTATCTCTTTCTGGTACATTGGATTACGGAGAAAAAATGAAAATTTCCAAAACTAAAAAGAATTACTCGCTAAATATTTGCGTATTCTACTTACAGTTTCCTCTGAAAGACTATTTAGCACAGCAGGACTCATATATGACACAAAAAGAAAAAACTGAGAACAAAACTTATAAACATAGAATATTTCAAAAATGCATTTTACTTTTAAATGTCTAATGTCGAGTTTAAAAATAAGCACTCTGATGGTTTTAAATTTGGTCTCATTAACTATGTGCACCTAATTATTTCATTGGCATTAAATAGCTCTCACAATATTCTATTTTGTGTTGAAACTGGAAGTAGAAATGACGGATCGAGTATTTAAGTATCAGGTATAATGGAAAATATCGTGTAATGGTATCTAGTATCGAGATAACCTTGTGTCGACCCATCTCTACTTATTATCAAATGTTTAAAAGCGGGTCGCTACATGTTCGCCTTGAAATGTCATACTCCTTCCAGCACGTGGTGAAAAACAGCTGCATATTGATAGGGTTTTAGAAAAATTGTATAGGTATTTAACATGTTAGCATGATAAATAAAGTCTCATGTGGAATTTCTGTGAATAGCCCGTAAAGGCACTTATTTTTTGTAATAAATAAAGTGTAAGACAGAGGCTAAAGATTTTTTCCCACAGAAGGTAGGTATTTTAAACCACACAATTTATGTCATATGCAGTTTTTATAGCGTTAAACATTTTTCTTTTCTCGTGGTCATGCAAGGAATATGCAATTTTAGAGCCATTATAGCGATCCAATTTTTAAAAATTTGACCAGTGTATCCTTCTTATACCTGCAACAAAATGTGTAAATGAGTAGTGAAGCTTTGTCTCGATAAACAAGAATTAAGTAAAAGAATTAACTTTTGTAGATAGCTCTTAGAAGAGTGAATAGTGAAGTCATGTGATGATAAGAAAGTTGAGTCCATGAGATACCATTAGAACAAGTCTCACTCAAGCAGCACCTCCTGGACCACTTCTAAGGCTGTTACGTGGCAACGTATTTCTGAATTCCACGTAAACTTACGCAGAAACAAGTCTAAATATACGTAAGAACATTAATTAGCATTAACATGACTGGTATATTCCAGACATGAAATGGGACCGGATATAAACAGGAGGTGACTTCGTATTTGAAAGATACAAATTATATCCGCCATTTCTTACTATGAGAGAACATTTATATGACATTCCTAAATTTAACACTTTACACCACACACGCTGTCTCTGTGATTACTCTAAACTACTCCTTTTTGAACAGTTCACGTTAAACTCTTAAACACATACTATTGGGTGTATGGATTGACGAACACCTGAAATGGAGCACACATGTTGAAAAACTGGCATCTAAGCTAAGCCAGCTTTGTTTCATGTTCAGAACTATAAAAATATTGCAAATTTGAGCACTTTGAGGAATCTACACTTTGCTCAATTCAATAGCTTACTAAACTTTGGAGTGATTTTTTGGGTAACTGTGATAAAGAAAATATAATCTTTAAAATTCAAAAACGAGTAATCAGAACAATAATGCCGTCCGATATGACTTAACGTTGGAGGACGTAAAATTAAAAAAAAAAGGAACAATGTGAAAGAAAAAAAAGGCATTATTATATCAATTTATTCAAATCATTCCATATATTGCCACTCCCTTGTCTATATATACTACAAGTCGTGATGTTAGAAAACACTTAGTTTATTTTCATACAAACTGAAAAACATAATTACCTCACTACAAATAGGCATAAACTGAGTATGGTTATACATAATACTTCACTATTGAGCAAATGCGTAAGACACTCTGGAATTACCTTATATAACAAGTTACCCGATAATATTAAACTCACCACCTCAGAAACAGCGTTTAAGCACAAGGTGAAACATCTGCTATTGCAACATTGTTTTTACTCAGTTGATGAGTTTGTAAATACTGTCGCGAAGCCGTTATCTACGCTCGCGCGGCTTGTTTACACAAAGGAACTGGAAACAAAGAGCCGGTAGATAAAGATAGCATGCAGATAAAGGTCTGCCGAAACAAACAAACTGAGATAAATGGAAATTTCTAGTGACTTCTTGACTGATAGAGATAATTCGGTTTCTGGTTATTTTAGAAGAGTCTAGAAATCATCAGTGAGGTATTTAAGAGAGCGACGACTCGCCAAGAGTCAGTCGGTGTTGGTAGTAGTAAACAGCTGTGAAGTGTTGTTACGAGAGATGCTGTAAAGTGATGTAATCAGGACGCTGTTGTAGATTGTGATGTAATTCTGCTGCTACGGATTGTATTTCTACGCAAATAAATAAAGAACATTTAGAATTTCGGCAAATTGGACTTTTAATTCTACGAATCCACAAAGTCACAATACTTTTCCGTGAACCCCTTCTGGGTGTGTAATTTATTATACTTGTATATAATTAATTATTTTATTTGTATACATGTTTATTAATTTTGACGATACCATGAATTTTTGTAATTCCCAAGGTTGACAATAAATCTAATCTAATTCAGGCCGCGCCGTGGCTCAGTGCTTAGACTGCTTGGCTCTCACCAAGGCGGCCCGGGTTCGATCCCAGGCGACCGCAAAGTGAGATTTGTGATGGACAACACGGCGTTGGGGCGGGTTTTCTCCGGGACCTCCGGTTTTCCCCGCCATCTCATTCCACCGTGCTCCATCTTCATCTCATGTATCATCAGTGTCACCGCCTGCGGTGCCGTATGTAGTAAAAGCGGGCGTTAAACACTACACACATTACACATTAACCTAATTCAATAGAATTAATATAACAAAATTGTAGGTATATAGGACAAGTTGTTACTATAGATTTGATCTCAGTTCATTATTATTAACAAAGTCACAATCAACTTTTGACGAATCTGCTCTAAAGAGGGTCTTGTCAGCCGAAAAAGTGATGACGAGCATGGTTTTGTGATGCGAAGAGCATGGTTGATCCGGTTAGACAAGAAGTTTAAGGAAGAAAGGGCTGTTTCACGACAGCGCAGCAGTAGTGTCGTCGCCATCAAACTCCATGAATTGCCGCTGGTTCCTTCAGGAGGGTCAGTTAAGCGTCGTCGGAACGTTAAGGGCCCCATCCAGCTTACATACATCGTCATCAGGATATGGTTTTATCCGCGAGGTAATCACAATGTTTATGCCCACCTCCAGTTTATGGTGCCCTTCCACAGTATGTTAACTTCCTCTATAGGACTGTCAACACCATACGAACAGACAGACAAACAAAGCAACGCTAGTGAGTATTCCTCACTAGCATTGGCATCTAAAACTAGAACTACAATAAAGTACTCTCTGTTTAAAAACATAATCTCATATTACAATCACATGAAATCTTTTATTTTTCTGTCAACTTCATGTTAATTGTGATAAGTATCTACATAAAGTTTATTTCACGTTCCGTTGTAGATGAAGAGAGAATACTTTTTGTGTAAATTGCGAAAAACAAATGGAGGATGCCGTAGCACTTTATAAGGTTGAAAAGCACAGCAAAATTTAAACTAGTAACAACTTATACACAATTAGTTCCCAATAAGTTACTAGGATTATATATATCTGATATTTGAACAAGATGAAATATAACGGAAAGCATTTAACAGCTCGATATAACTTTCTGGCTGCAATAAAATAATTCTTTGCCCTTTTTACGATACAAGCGTTATAAATCCTAATGTTATGACAAAATTGTATGTTATAAACATTCAAAGAAGTTAAAAACGTAAACACCAATGACTTTATATTGTTTGATAATCAAAAGGAAACGGCCGTTCTTTCTAAAACAACGGAATGACGTCCAGCATATCTAGTCAACTTTATTTTGTGACGCTAGGCAAAAATAAACTACCTAGGACTTAAGAAACGGATTTCGTCCCACAGCACTCACTTGTTTGTTCCACTTAAAGCTTTGTTTACGTGAAGCAATTATCTCTGTGAACTTAGGACATATTTCACGGCTATTTCTTCTTCCTGAAGCACCGCTTAAGTAAATATACATATTTACTGATGAAAATAGCCTCAAGCATAACTAAAATGATTATTTTGGGAAATAATCTTAAACTATTGGGAGGATTTATGTGAACTGAACCAAAGTTATGATTAATTTTCTTCAAAATTTTAAATAAAATGTCGATTCTGAGAATGTAGCGATTGGGAAGTATGCGGTATAGTATATGTTAATTAAGGAATGAGGTCTTTTATTAAACATGCTGTTTTGGAATCATCATTAGCGTCAAGGGCGTGAATTGCTTTAACGTGTGAGCAGCACTTTAATGTTGGCCTGAAGGGCGGGGGTGTATATTCCAACACAAATGTTCATTTTTTGTTTTTCGTCACGGAATACGGTGAAAAGAATTTACCCGCGAGGAATTGGAAGGACCTAGGTCTCTGGAGGGAAGAAAAGTTGAACAGCGACGTTTCCTTGGAAACTACTGTGAAATTCCCCTCAGCAGTGGCAGCCAACTTTTAAGCCAAACTTGCTAAGAATGCAGGAGCAAAGACCGTTTCTACAGTGGAAAGTTGGCAGCAATGATAATAGGAGATGTTTTTGTTTATCATTTTGAGGTACTCTCTACCATTCTACTTTGATGTATGCCTTTGAAACATTGTATTCACTTGAATTTAATAAGCACTAGGCTTATTTACATTCTTATTTCATGTCAAAAATTACTGAGAGCTCTACTTGCATTGTATAAAATGTTTAGCATTTTGAAGTTATTGAACCGAAAAATAAGAGTTATTTATGTGCTAACAAATTACTGCAACAAATGTGATACTGTAAATAACAAAAATGTAAAGCGAAGCACTTCGAACGAGATGATAAGCAATGGGGTGAACAAATTAACTTAGATAAATGAGTTTACAACAAGTAACCTTTCAAAACAATATTAAGCCTATTTAAGAAAATGGATAGGTTAAATTTGCTATTTAATTGGTTCTGTACAATTTACATAAAGCACTGCTTTTATCTTTAAATGCTATTTTTCAAGTTCTATTTCTTTAGCATTCTTTAGTTCTTTACAAAATTCTCATCGGATTAACCTTTTTAGCTTATTGGCTTAAATATTTTAGCAGATCTTAAACAATTATTTATTTAAAAAATGTCGTAAATTATTCAAATAAATTTCTTGCGTAATTCTGCATTTTGCTCTGCTTTCTCCAGACTTTCAATTTCCATCACACTCAAGCTCTGTTCTGTTTACCTTATACAGCTTAAGAAGCAACGCAACTGTTTGTCTAGGACTTTAATAAAAACTGGAACATAAGTAAAAGAACCAAACAGTATACAAACTTGTGCTCTTACCTGACGGTTGCAATATGATCGGAACTATAGTGCGATCTATATTGTGACTTTGTGGGTTCGTAGAATTAAAAGTCCAGTTTGCCGAAATTCTAAATGTTCTTTATTTGCATAGAAATACACTCCGTAACAGCAAAATTACATCGATGACAATAACAATCAGCTCTCGTTACACATCATTTGTTCACAGCTGTTTACTGTTTACTCACAACTCTCTACTGTTCTCCGCTTACCTCTCCCGCGACTGTTTTACAACTTGCAACTCACCTCTTGGCCAATCGTCGCCTCTTTAAATACTTCACTGATAATTCCTAGATTATTCGAAAATAAACCAGAACCCGAACAGTCTCTATCAGTCAAGAAGTAACTAGAAATTTCCATTTATCTCAGTTTGTTTCGGCAGAACTTTATCTGCATGTTATCTTCGTCTGCCGGCTTTTAGTTTTTTACTCTGCCCGCCTATCAGTTCCTTTTGTGTAAACAAGCCGTGTAATCGTAGACACGGGTTCGCGACAATATAAACCGGAACCATTTCAATAGGCCATAACTTTTAAAAAAATAATAGGAAACATGTGCAATTTTGTGAGCATATAATGCACAATTTGGAGATTAGATTTTACTATTTATATCTCAGAGAAAATGTTGGAAGTATCCTCCACCAGCCTTTTATTCCACGTCCAGACATTCTCTCCATAACGTGGTTTACAGATGAGACAAGGTTTCATCTGTCAGGCTACATAAACACACAAAACACCAGATATTGGGCTGCTGTAAACCCCGAAGTGATCCACGAAACCCCACTGCATGATGAAAAGGTTGGAGTATGGTGCGCGGTGTCAGCTTCCAGGGTCTTTGGTCCCATTTTCTTTGATACGACTGTAGAGACTGAAGTTTATATGTGTATCTTCAATACATTTGTGAAGCAGTTGGATGATATCGAATTGAGAGAAGGTTATTTCCAGCAAGATGGAGCAACGTGCCATACATCTAATGACACCATGGAACTTGTAACCAGTTTCTTTGATAATCGAATAATCTCAAAAGATCTGGGCCCCCCAGATCCCTGACCTAACTTCATCGAATTTTTTCTCGTAGGGGTATCTAAAATAGTGTACAAGAATAGGCCAAGAAGTGTACAAGAATAGAGTGTACAAGAATAAACCACGGACAATTGATGTTCTCAAGGAATCCATTCGAACCGAAATAAGTAACATTGGCAAGGGTACTCTCCGCAAAACTTCAGAGAATATGGTGAGACGAGTGCAAACATGTATAGATGCTGGTGGATGACACTTTCAACGTTTTCTCTGAGATGTAAATAGTGTAATGTAATCTTCCAATTGTGTATTATATTCTCTTATTGGTTCAAAGGTTATGACCTATTGAAATGGTTCAGATATATATGGATCGCACTATACTTTGTTTCTTATGATAACCGTGGAAATAATAGTAACTCAAACTATTTAAAACCTCTTAGTATATTATTTCTACGAGGGTCGGCTGATAAGTCCTGGGCCTCACAATAAAAAAAGTTTATTTTCCCCTTATTTTTCAGCATAATCTCCAGAAAGGCTAATACATTTATCATATCGGTGTTCTAATTTAATTGAACCATCTCTGTATTGCAATTTATTATGGTCCTCAAAACAGATGTTTACCGCATCAATGGCGGTCCTCCAAGAAATGTTTTGAGTTTCGCTAACAGGTGGTAGTCACTGGGTGCTAGATCTGGCGAAAAGGGTGTATGCTCAAGCAATTCGAACTTTGATTCGTACATTTTTCCCATTGCAATGCCTGAACGATGAGCCGGAGCATTGTCGTGAAGAAACAATTTTTTTTCTTTGCCAAGTGAGGTCTTTTTATTTTCACCTCATCACTCAAACGTTCCAGTAAGCTTACGTAGTAGTCACCAGTGATACTTTTATCCCTTTCCAAGTAATCAATAAAAATAATTCCCTCTGCAGTCTAGGAAACACTATCCATAACCTTTTTAGCTAACAAAATTGACTTTGCCTTATTGGAATTGGTTTGCTGGTACAATCCACTGTTTTTACTTTGATTTACTTTCTGGAGTGTAGCGATGTATACAAGTTTCATCCATGGTAATAAGCCCTCTCAAAAATTCACTGAGATTTTTATGGTAGAGCTCCAAATCCTTAAAGAAACAGTTTTTATTTGTAACTTTGATCAGGTGTCAAGAAAGGCGGCACCCATCTTGCACAGATCTTGTGAAAGCTCAAAACATTACTTAAAATATTACCTGCACGTTCTTTTGATATAATTAGAGCCTCTACTATCTCAAAGAACTTTAATCTGCAATCTTCCAGTAATAAACGATGATTTTTTTTTCAATGATCTCTGGAGCTCTGACTTCCCCAGGACGTGCAGTGCAAAGTACATAACTAGTGCTCGAACGTCCTATTTTAAACTCTACAACCCACCTTTTTATCATTTATATGATGCGGCAGAGTATTTCAATGTACTATTCATTGCCTTGATTTGTTTAGACGGTAAGCTTTCCAAATGGAAGTATTCAATCACTGCTCGTTTTTCCAAATCTTCCATTTGGAAACCTGTACACTTGTCTTGTTTAATATGCTGCAATTCAGAAACTAAACAAGCTATTGACGTGTAAGAGTGGATTCAAGCTAGTCTAGAGATAAACTATACGATGCTATCCATCAAACTAGCCTAGTGGAGCCTTCTCTGTGTGAGGCCCTGGACTTATCAGCGGACTCTCGTATAGAAGATTTGTAAATAAATCAAGTTTTCAGAACATAATAATTACAAATGTAACATTTTGGTTTAACATTAATAACTTTGTTTTTAAATTAACGTCCTCAACTTGTCATATAAGACGATGAATGAAATGATACTCAAATGAGCCCGGGTTCCATAGAGCTTAGAGTTACTGGATTCATCTTTAAGGATAAGGGAAAACTCTGGAGAAAAAAAAAAACTTTATCCAGATAAGTGACTCTGATCAAGATTCAAGCTGGGGACTTCTTGAACGTGAATCAGACACGCTACAGAGGCGTGCAAATGATAATAAAAATTGCAACAGTAGCTTCAATCCAGTACTTCCTCGCCATATCGAGACGCGAACTTGAGAACTGCATCACTTTTGGAGCTTTTTTCTGAATTATACTGGTCATACTTCCGAATTTAAGCGACTCAGTAAGTATATAGTCCGATCTTAAATTATTATCAGTGACAATCTTTAATATCAACTTTTTTGTACTGTAGCAATAGACTACTAAAGTTCATATGTGTATTCGTAGAAATAGCGAAGGAAAGTAGATTTATATAATTTTCTAACAAAATGAGATTTGGATTTGTGAGAAATATAACAACTTTAATGAACACACTGAAAATAAATTGCACGAAAAAACACCTTTATTTCTCCAAAGAGAAAAAAATATAACCATTTACTTAATAGACAGGCTCTATCAGAAAGAAATTGTTAGCTATTGTATCTTTGGTCCAGTTTTTAAACTATTCCTTCAATGTCACTTAACAAAACCTAATTCAGTTTTCGCCGAGATTTTGCTCATTCACTCTGTCACACTTCACTATTATGAACTAGTTCTAGTGTTCACTGTCACTTCACTTTGCCATCACATTAACTTTAGGTTTTTCCTCACGTATCGGGGTGACAAAATACCTTTTGGTGGCCCCGTGGCTAAGTCGGTAGAGCACCTGCCTGCAGTACTAGGGGTCCCAGGTTCGATCCCCGGCGGTGGTGATGGGAATTATTCTCCGACCAAGATAATTCCTCATCTTCCCCAGAGTCTGTAAGTATGAAGGAGAGTGCGAACGTGTGCGTGATCTAAGGATTAAAAACCAACGAATATGAGTTAACACCTTCGAAATGTTTCAAACGAGAACGCCTGCCGATATGACCATTGCAGTTAAAGGCGGAGTATAAATGGAACGAAAAAAATACCTCTTATTCTGTACGGTCTTACCCTGGAGAGTCGAACACTAGGTGTTCGTAGTCGACAACAAATAGCTTGGAGAAGAGCGGTCTCCGTAGAAACAGTAAATTAATCCCTGACTTGCACACTCAGCCGCGTACTTACTTCAGAGGACTTGCTCATTGGATGGACTCGCGAAGGCGCTCTTATATATCCGTTGGGAATTTGCTGAATGTTCGCGATCTGGAAGTTTCTAGATATTTGGTAATATATATTTACTTATGTTATATTTATATAGTACGTATATTATATTTATATATAAGCTATTATCGCGCTTCCGAAGGGCCAACACATAGCTCGGCGCCACTTGTCGATGTCTTGCGGCGTATTCGCTGCGCCAGAACATGCACAAATATGGGTTAATAAAGGACTACACTAATTCGATTAGTTTAAAATATGTAAACGTTTTTTCCCCTAAAATTAAAATTTATATTGCTATGTGGATATACCTATTGTTCTCATCTTAATCCAAGATGAAAATACAAGTTATTTATAGAGGGAGTCGAGCACAGCCAACAATATTAAAGACTGAACTACCCGTGGGAGTAACAACAGGCGCTTTGACAGGTACACTTGACATTCTGCACGGTTCACTGGCGCTTCCTAAAAGGAAAATCAGAGTTCACAAATGAATGCACACTATTAGCTGTTTGTGAAGAAGAAATACGATTCCTGGAAGTGAATAAATAAAGCTTAAGCAGGAATGTGACTGTGATATGACTTGTACACTGATATTTCATTTCCGGAGCTAAGGGCGTATTGCTTCAATTCGTAAGGACAATATGGTATTAGTGCGTAATTATGGTACTGTCATTTTTAGAGTGACATCCATAGAGGTTTGTAATTAGACGTGGGTATGTCTACAACATTAGAGTATTTTATGTTGTACATTCCTGTTCAAAATTAATACGTTTGATTTGTTGTATTACAGAGGCATAACGAGAAATAATCGAAAAGGCTTGAACTAGGAGTTTGGTGTTGCCCTTTTAGGAATTCGTTATTTTGACACAGTTTGCTACTTCGCATGTTTGCTTTTGGCATGGCATCAAATACTTTGCTATACTATTGAATTAGTATCATAGCATACTCACTCAGTTTATTATGGCTTATTGTATAAGGTCAATTGCACGAATTCTGAAATATCCTTTATATATTTACAGGAAAAAAATGTTCCATCAGAAATATCCTGGGCTTACCTTACAATTAGTTAATTAATTTTACGTGTACAAAGAAAACGATCTCTTAATGTTTTTATTGAATAGTCTTTGGAAATGCTTCATTCAGTAAAGGAAGCCTGCCACAACTTGGCGAGCTTTAACCATGGAAACCATAAAGGGAAGCTTTATGTTCTTACCTTCGGAGATGCCATTCCCTGGCTAAATTATTGGCATGTTATTGTCTCTCCCACAAGATCGATACGTAAAGAACACAATGGGTTTTACCAACCTGAAACAAGAAAAAAAGGAAACAATGTAACGTAACTTCTACACATTTTAAAACATTGTGAAAAAATATTGGAAATATATCCTCTGAGATCCTCTGAATCTAGAAAAAGCATTTTCAGAAAAGGTTCATGTGCGACGGTATTTAAATTTAGCCTCTTGCAATGGTATCACGTGAAGCTTTTCACTAAAAATTCTTCGCACCAAACTCCCTTTACGTGGAAAAACTTTTCTATATCTCTCAGTACCTCAATAATGGTTCTAATTATATACATTAAATGACAAGATGTGACAGAATTAATAGCCTATTTAAAAATCATTTAACTACTTTATAAATATTTGTTTCTCACCACTCATCAGTTATACGATTACCTTTTATGTTTTAATATTTAAATATGACATTCATTTACGATGGAGCTCATACATATCCACTTATGATTGTCAATGTTCTCCTTTCTCCCTCTAATTTCATGTGTTGCGTGTATTCGGACTTTACGGCGACACAATGTGGAAGCTCCTTGCACAATAGGTAAACTAAACAAAAAATAAGGAAATGCGTCCCCTCCAGGGCAGACATTGACTATTATGTGTTTCAAATGGGAGTCCTTGAGCGCTTCTAGATGAGCTACAAATCGGAGTCCTGCGGTGTTGTTGTATTGCATTCCCGCTAAGTGGTGTGTGAGTAGCGCTAACCTAATCAATCACTAATAAATACTATTCGCGCTAAGACAAAATTCATATTTTGCCAAAACTGAATCCATGTGGAAGGTAGAAAGTAATGTATCTAACTTAACCATGAAAACCCCATATTTTTAGCTCAAGTAGTTCTTCTAATACAAATAAATAAACTACTATTACCTGTATTATAACAATAAATCGCGACGTAAGCACTGTATAAATATCATTATTGGTTGACATGTATGCGTGATCGTATATTTGTAATGACTCAGAACTGAAACGTAAATGTTTGACATGACGTGATAAAAGAATTACTTTGAATAAGCCAATTCGAGCGAGAGGAAATAATAAATTTCCTGCTACACTGACAGAACGTGTCTGGTCACATAATATCTTTGTTTATGAATGGTTCGTAATTTCTATATACTCTAGAGAGTTCAAAGTGGTTGATATGTATGTATATACATATACTTTTAATTACTCAGAACTGAAATTTAAACTACTGACATGACGTGATAAAAGAATTACTGTGAATAAGTCAAGGTGTTAAATTCGGAAAAGAGCAAGCACTTCATTTCCTGTTAGCCTGTGGAATGCTGTATGCTTATGTTTATGAATGAATGCTGGATAAGAAGTGTTTGTTTATTCTGGAGAGTTCAGGTCAATATCATTCAGTTGTTCTTTACACAACAGTAGAGTAAGAGTTAAATAGTACAATGTCTTCTCGCGATGAATTAGCGGCGAGTCAAAAAGGCAGATATTGCGAAGTCAGGCTCGAAGTATTATTTTTAAGATGTACACGTTCTTCAAACATTTTTCAAAAACAGAAACTAAAGATGAGTTATTGCAAAGAGTGCTTCTGTTTAAAAACACGGAAAAAAGTGTATCAGCTGGATCACCCTGCAATTGGGACGGGACACGAGGTAATACGCCTTCCACCTTACCACTGCCAAGATAATCCAATTGAGTTGGTGTGGGCTCAAATAAAAAGGGGGATTGCAAACAGAAATAATACTTTTAAACTGGCGGACGTTGAACGACTTGTTCACGAAGGAATTGACAAGGTAACACAACAGGACTGGGAAGACTGCGAAAGGCATGCAGAAAACCTTAAAGAAGACGACTTTAAGAAAGAAATAGCACGTGACGAGATTTGGAACATATAATCATAAATTTGCAAGACTCGGACGATAAAGACAGTGACAATGACGAACTGTCTCTTAACGGAAGTGACATTGACAGCGATATGGATGAGCCACTGGCAGTTCCATTGGAAAACAGGTAATTCATAAACTATAATTATAGTATTTTAAAATATACATAATTTGCGAAAATGATTTTTCCAATTTTGATTTTGGCAACTGCACCATTGTAAAAGTTTGTAAAATATAATTTGCTTACTCTTAAGTCTGCGCCAAGGAGACCTGCATGTTGTATGAGTGTGCGAGAGAGAGGGAAATATAAAAGGAGTGGGGTAACAAGCTGGCAACGCTGAGTGTGATACGGCATATGATTAGCTGGACTCCAGAAGCCTTCCCATTTGAAACACATTATAACTCTCCTGGTGTAGCCAAATATGTAGGCTTACGTAAATGAGAGATTATACAACGTAGGGGACACCTCGTTCACTGCAAAATATATTGATATAATGTGCTCAACACCCCTAGGAGTGAGGGATGAAGTGAGGGGGTGATAGGTCACAAACACGTGAAGAAGTCCCTTACAGTTCCAGACTGGAAGGCCGGTCCCATTATTGCTGCTGAGAGAAAGTGAGATGTACTTAACAAACGACCTTGAGCAAACATCCGCGCCTTCGTCCGACACTGCTTTACCCCAAGAAACCTAGAAAAATGTCTGATGACAAAGAAAGGAAATAAAAGGGAAATAATGGAAAGGGAAATATGGTGAAGAGAAACTAGCCTGGCACTCGCCCCCAACCAGGGGAGGGGGAAGCTTCTACTGAATGTATTATTACGAGTAGGGTCTACACAGGCAGGCGTCGTTGACCTCCCTCTTGTACCAGGGAGTTACCGAGCTGTCCCCGAAGGACACCCGGCGCCTCCGTGGGGCTTTCCAGTACGGCAAGAGCTAAAGATTAACAGAACTCCGCCCCATCTGGTCCGAAAACACAAGACGGGTTGAAGTGGATACGCCACTTACGCGCGCCAACCACAAAAGGGGAAGGCTACCGAAGAACCTCGGTGGGGGCGCCTTCTACTAGCTATGCAGACTAGTACGCGGGAATATATGGCTTCCCTCATCCCCGTCCGGAGACGTACCCGATCTCCCACGGGTATCGGGAACCACTGCCATCTCTAGTCCAACCCAATCCGAACAACTCCCATTCAGGGAGGGGCTCGACAGTTCGGTCCGAGGTTCCTCTAGTAACGTCAGAGGTACCACGAGTGCTATGGGTCCGCAGCGCTAGCACCACGGCAGCTGAAAGGGACGGACCCCCCCTACGGAGTTCTACTGAATGTAGTTACGGTCTGAAATAACTGATCAGATTTCTTCGGTCATGTTAAGATGGCAGCACGAGGTCTTTCAACCGCATTTGGTCATAGTCCCCTACTCACTCTTGGCGTGTGATTGTATATAAATGCATTTCAACTAAACCATCTGCTGATGTATGTATATCCGGCAGTTTTCCACAGAGTCGCAATTGAATACTGTCCAGCAACGCAAAGAAGGTCCCTGAAAAGTATGTGCTGTCTTACAAAGTGGGACAAGGATAGCGAATGTGTGTTGCAGAGAACGCCTGCTACACAAGAAGCAGAACCGTTAAAAAACATGCGTCCTCTGTACACTGAAACCGAGAAGATTCATTCACAAAAGTAGAAGCCGTCATAATGTTTTTGAATGGTCTGTAACTGTACTGTCATGGGGTGTCATAAACCTGTCCAGGGAGGGTGTGGGAACCTTCGCCAACCCTACTGCGTCTCAGGCCTTGGAAACTTACTCTCTTGTGGAGGACAGTATGCGTTGTGTGCTACCACATTTGCCACACTAACAAAATGACAGTTCAGTAAGCAAGCCATGCGTATCATTAATGTACTATGATACCATGTAATACGCTGTCACACCCCATATTTAAGATATTTACATGACTAATAGCACGCCAGTACTTTTCATTCTAAAGCAGTTTTGTAACTTTATATAGGACAGAATCGTACGGAGCGGTTTCGGGCGGACATTGTACCTATGACCAAAATGGACCATCCCCGGGAGGAAGGATGAGGCGAGAGGAGACAGAGGGTGGCCGATCCAAAGAGTCACTACAGCGCAGAAGGATGACCGGTTGGAAACTCCCCAGCAGTCCAGTTCCACCGGCATCCCACCTACCGTGGTGCTGAACTGGCCCACCAGGTGCACGCCTTGTTAGCGTAGATGGTAGCGTGTCTGCCTCACGTTCAAGAGGTTCCGAGTACGAAACTTGGGCAGGGTGATTTACCTGGAATAAGGGTTTTCCGGGGTTTTCCCTTATCTTAATAGATGAATGTCGGGTAATTCTAAGCTCCATGGACCCCGGACTCATTTGAGCATCATTTCACCCATTTCATTCATCGTCCGATATGACTTAACATTGGAGGACGTAAATAAAAAGAAGGCCCACCAGGCCGGCCCGGAGACCGTCCTACCGGAGAAGGAAATGTTTACCAGGATCATATCACCTTGTTATGCAGCGCCTAGACTCCCGCCGACACTTCTACCATGAAAGAAACCACCAGATGAGAGATGACATGAAATGATAATGGAGATGGATAGAAAATTCGGAGGATGAATTAATCTACCCATCATTCACGTGGCGACCCAAGAAAACCTCCGAAAAAAAAAACATGGATCAGATAGGCCGGCCACGGTAAGCGTACACAAACCTCCCGAATTAGAGTCACAGTTGAAACCGCCTGAGACAGTCCACTCGCTTTTCTTTATATAACTGGTAATGGATGAAACTTCAGTGCACAGAAAATGTAGAGCTCCTTAGAACATACAATTAATTTCAAATAAAAGTTCTTATGTCGTTAGCCATCTCCGAGATATCCATTGTTATTGATTGAATTATTAGTGATGAAATGAAAATAGTTTAAAATGTCCCTTGAAGAGCAAAGGCCTCCTTTCAGATAGGGAAAGCTCATCTACTCTATTCCACATTAGGCAGTGGGCATGCTTACTCTTGTCATATTTCTAACTTATCAGAAGTTATTTCCAATTTTCTTGTAGGGGCAAGGGAAATGGGAATACAGTAGTCTTGTGACAGTCAAATGTTTTAAAACTGGTCGCTATGGTGATGGCTCTGAAATTCTGTTCTCTTTGTATGGTGAAGAGATCAAAAATGAATAACGACTTTTCGTTTCAGTAAAGAATGAGTATTAGAAAAAAGTGATAAATAACAAGGAAAATTTCGGAAATGTTCACTCCAAAAAGTATCAGACATATATTATGTTTTAAGATATATCTTATATTTACATTTCTAAGACTGTTTTTTTTTTTTTTTTTTTTTTTTTTTTTGTAGAACGTACATTATGTTAAGGGTCGGATTATAAGTATTGGGAACGATAAACTTGGTAAGACATTTATGCCAAATTATTAAAAATACCAGACTTAAAGTTTTATGTGATGTAGATACATATGGCTAAACGCACTGAACTACCTTTATACAGCTTTTTGTTAAATATTATTATTTTTGTGAATTATACCATTCTTCTATCAGAATTTATTTTAGAAATAACCAACCAGGTAATTACAAGCAAACTGCATTCACATAGGTAGCCCCACGAGGTTATGAATATCTGAATCCTCGAGTGACAGGATGCTACAGATAAAACATAACACAATATAGATATAAATAATAATAATAATAAAATTACTTGTTTACTTGTATTGTTTAAAATCAACTCACCAATGTGCCACCAGATCACCTTTTTAGGTGCCAGGTTACCATTATTATTTTCTCTCTCGTGACATCGCAAAGGGTAAAGGCTAAACATTTGACTATCGAATCGACGTTCTGTATAGCCTTTGAACCTACAACGAGATATGAAGGTATTTAAGAACGTCTTTGTATAAACATGAACGACACTGGTTAGAGAAGGCCATGTGAAGTAACGCCAGACGACAGACGGTAGCCGCCTTTCGGTCTCGACAGTGTCTGTCTATATTTAGTGAGTCAGTGAGACATGAAGAGTTTGAACATCCACGGCGAACTTTTCATCAGGCTACAGAAAGAAATCAATAAGGCAAACAGAATACCGCTCGCTCTGCGAACAAGGGATTATTTCATTAACACTTGCCAACAATACACATCAGGTATAACTAGGTCAGCTGAGCTGCCGCGACCACCTCCCTAAACACAACCAACCATCGTTCATTTTTATACATTTTCTGGAAGTTATACTTACGAAAGCATGGTTTTCATTATATTTCATTATGATCGAATAAAACTTTGTGAAGAGAGTCTCATTTAGCACTTTATTGCAGATGCAAGGGGGATAGAGGATATCGAACTGACAGTCATATACTCAACAATGGCTCGCCATATACTGAGCTTGAAATTCTACACTTTTTTCACATTACGAGAAACAGCTGAATAACGACAGTACTTTAAGAAAGTTACAAACTAATTGAAAAATTCAAAATAATTACATCAGACAACCTGGAAATGGGAGACGCCACAAACAGTTATTTCAAATACAGTAGAACCTCGTTTACCCGGATCAACTAGGACCAGGGCCGGATCTGGGGTATCCAGAGAATGACGGAAAAAAAATTAAAATTGTACTGTCTGCCTACCACAAGAAGGCAAGAGGGAAATGAAGGAGAGAGGGGCTTGAACTGTCTATCTGCTCTGGTAGTTGAGCTGTTTACTACGAAATGAGTGCATGAGAGTGCATATGCGTCAACACGTGCTGCCAGATATAATGCTCGTTTCAGTAACTGCAGTGATAGGTATTATGCATGAGTGAGATATTACTCGACAGAGCGTTGAGGTGTATTTACCTTTAGTTGACCAGAGCTGTGATCGTCTCTTATCGGGTCTCATCTGGTCGATTACAAGAGTGAAATATTAGTAAGTTATTGTACAGTAAGTTACGATACACAAATAGAGCGATTGGAAGCTGCGTGTGTCTATATGATATGTTTTTTCGCGCCTGCCAATGTATCACACATTGCTATCCTGAAGACACGATTATATCCGAACAGAGTATACATACACTGGACTCACCGTGTATGTGCGATAAGCTGAGGTAAACATCTCTGTGTTGTGAATTTTTCCCGATACGCCCTCTCGCTTTGGCATGTAGTACGTGACAACACTGCGTATTTTAAATGAACCTAGCATTCGGAAGGCGAGCATAAACACAGCAAAAATGATTACGTTACACTCTCCTCTGCCTTGCCTTCTTGTGGTACGCAGAGAGTACATCAGCTAAATATTTTTAATGGAGTTTACAAATCACTATCTCCATATTTTCACCTAAAAACACACACACTGTATGTACTGTAATAGTTATGTATTGGCACTGAACAAAATATCGCTAAAAACTAGTCGACAGTAAAAAAGACAGCGAGCTTCTGTTGTTTCAGTTTACTGTATTGCTTATGAGCAGCGCGATCTCCGCTTTAACACTAATCCTTGTTTCACATACGCTTGCCCCGTATCTCTTAACGGTCACGTGACCTTATCACCTCTCATTGGCTGCTATTGTAGTATAGACTTGTGCGGTAAAAACTAAGTTCGTTATTTAACATGGTGATATATCTTTATATGTTGGAAGAGAATTGTCAAATTTATATTTTCGTAACTGTTTGAATTAAATATATTACGCAACAGAGTTGATTTATCTGAAATGCATGTTAATTCTTAAACGTAGTAAAGAGGAGGTTCCTTTGCTCTCAAGCACATGGCACAATAGCACGTGATTTAGCGGTAGTGATGACATTTGTTTATATGACTTTTATCACTGACCTTGTTTTGAACTGGATTAGTCATATATTGCCATTCGAAGGTGTGTTGTGCCGAGTGCGAGAGCTAAATTATTTTATTGCTCGTTTATTGCGCGTGTACTTACTATATGTATAATGGCAGAGTCTACCGTCAGTTTTTCGCTGAAGCATCGCAAGGAAAAACCTTTACTAAGCAACGAAAAAAGAGTTGTGGTGCATGTGTTTAATGAACTCACAGAGAAAAATCCGTCTTTGTCAGTGAGAGAAGTCGAACAGCTGATGCTCTGAACTTAAAGGTGTGTTAGATGCGTAGGAACACCGCGACATGGAATTGAGACAACAGGATAACTTACCACTTCAGGGGCAATATTGCTGTGTGGCGAAGACGTTATTTAAGGATAATTAGACTGTATCGGTATACAAGTCGGGATACCTTGACGAGACTTTGGTGAATGAAAAACACACGGCAAGTATGGCGTGACACGACTTTTAAGACTGAAACACAAGCATTTGTGCAAGGTGTGTGTGCTGGTTTAAAAAAATCCCAGTGGATAAGGCCGAAGGCCTTTCATAAAAAACTTGTTTCAGTTTCATTGCTCATTCATTCAGTTTCAAATTGCTCAGTTTCATTATAAACTTCATTATTTTTGCATGCCTTCATATTCTTATTTGTATGATTTTATCTATCTTCCTGGCAATTATTATGACGTTTACTGCAGGTTTAAAATTGACGGGAAGGCACCGCCTATAGCGAGAAAGCATTAGCCAATTAGGGTGAGGGGGGACGTAGTTGCACGTGGAGTGATACATGTCAGCGGGGCAAGGTTATATGAAACAGAGATTAGGGACCGTATTCACATTTGTCACTTTGGTCTAGACTATCTTCCGACTAACTTGGTTCGGACCAAAGGCGGTCTAACTTTTTGGTATTCATAGACCAAGTAAAGCCGTAGACCAGCATGGAGCAAATGGTACACGAAGTTCTTCTGCGCATGCGCGAGTCCCATAGAGTGCTAAACAAACCACAATGCACCTATAAGTTTATAAATCTCTGTGGTAGTTTCACAGCTGTTTCTTAATCATTCTTACGGTTGCTGCTGCTGTTTGAGGTTCGGTAACAAAGGTTGGTGTGCTGTGAATATGGATAACATGAAGGAGCGTGGCATCAATTGATCAGAGGAGGCCAATGTTTTCTCTAGTCCAAAAAAAGAATGAACATTATAGAAAATAAATCCCTGTCGACGAATACAAATGTGAGAAAAGAGGAGGCATGCAGGGAAATTTATAGCGAGTTTGCTGATAATGCGGCTTACTGATGCCTGACTAACATCGTGCATGTCAGCAGTGTTGTCTTGATATCCTCCTCTTGCATAATACCAAAGTGCTGTTAGGATTTGGGTGTCAGTTGTGGTACTCAGGCGGCCGCCGCGGTTATCGTCCCTGACGTACAGGTTAGGACGAATCATTTCTATTAGCTTTCTGGCGTTCGCTATACTAAACCTCTATCTGCTTTTGAAGCTCAGGTCGTCGTACTTCGCAATAATTTCTATTCTTGGTAGATAAGTTTGCCCCGTCGTCTTATTTCACTAATTCTACACACCACAGCTAAATTCATCACTTCATTGTCGTCCATGTTGCAAAGATAGTTCGCCTTTAATCTATCCCTCGGAGGCGAACCAAAATTTGAGCCGGACCAACGTGTTTAGTCCCCGGACTATCGCTAATCCTGGTTTATGAATAAGAAATTCGATGGCCTGCCGTTAGTCCACCGGAAGTAGCAAGTTGGTCCAGACCAAGTCTGAATATGAATACGGCCCTAGACGTTCACTTTCAGTGTTTCGACTTGACAATCGTACTAAAGGATCAATTTCTCTATGTTTGCTACTGCTTGTGCTTGGGTCATAACCACAGCTGGTTCATCAACACTGTCTGAAACTGAATACTCTTCATTTTCATTTCAGTAACACTGCATTATGCAATAATGTCTTCCTCTGTATTCGGTTTATAACGTCATTGTCAATGTCTTCTTCATCAACATTGGAACCACTATGCATATTTTAAAAAATGTCTGTAAAATCTTCTCCTACACTTATGTTTGCTTCTTCTTTAATCTTGTTTTCTGGCAACAACTTTATCCATGACTTTATCAAAGTTTCTCTTCCAACCTGGTCCTAAGCAGGAGGGGTGAGTGTATCGTCTGTGAAACAACTCTACATTTACGTCAAACAATATATGTATATATGTATATATATATATATATATATATATATATATATATATATATAAATGTGTGTATACAGAGTGTTTCGAAACGACACCGAACGAACATACAGAAGTATTTGCTCATCTTCTATGTGACACATATAGATAGGTTTTACCACCAATAGAACCACATAAAATTGCTCCAGAATGAGTGTGGATTAGGCAGTTACAGGAACGACTTGTGCCTCACACTGTCGGAGGTCGTACGTCGTGCCGCGTGCTAGAGCTGTTTGTAAACATACCGGCATACTCCGCAATAGCTTACTACTATTAAGATTTTTTTTTCTGGCTTCGAAAGCGCAATAAAGAAGCTATTGCTTAGTTATTGCTTATGAATGTTTTACGTGTTCCAAAATTCCGTTATAGCAGTCCATGATGGCAAATAAGCTGGTGGACATATGCAACTTATACCTTTTAGAGGCAAGGTAATGTTTGTGAAGTTGAGGGTGGAAGCGTTAAATGATAAACAGTACAGAAAATAATATCAGAGAAATGTAGATAAATTAACCAAAAGGAAATGGCTTAAACAATGAGACGAGCATTTTATTTCACGTGTTTAATAATACTAAATGAAGCATTTGTAGCTGAAAAGGAAGCTGTTGATATTTACAGAAAGTGGTTGAAAGTATTGCACAATTAAAATCATAACAAAATGCTCTGAAGTTAAATATAATCGTTGATGTAACTATTTTTACAATTCATATTTTTAATGAGACTAAATTAATCGTGCGTTCGTTGAACTCCCTTCAGCTCTTCCATTCATCAAAACCATATCCGTCATTTCGGCGTTCGTATAGCGCTCCATGTTGCTTGGATTTGCTAAGCACGCACAAAATCCTCCCTGTTAGGACGGAATGTGTAGTTTTACACTGAAGAGCAACCTTACAACTCTCCGAGTTATTAGTCGACTTTTGCACAAATAACTGCCATTTGCCCCATTACCTGAAAGGTAGGCTAGGGTCACTGATAAAGAGCAAGAGGTAATGTTTTAGTTTTCTTGGCCGGTGCGGCCCAATAACAAATTTTGAGGTTCGCACACCAGTGGTTCCTGCGCTGCCTAATCACAAAATCATGTAATATTTAATGCTGCATAAAATTATACCCTACAGAACTTCGAAGCTGCGACACCGACATTCGGACTAGTTAAGTTATAAACTACGAAACGGCCATAATCGTTCGGTGTCGTTTTTAAAAACCTGTATATATAGCTCTTTTTTCAAAATTGGTACGGGTTATCCGGACAACCGGGTTAAAGAGGTATGGAATAACGAGGTTTAAGAGTGCATTTATAGTAACTTTAGAATAACTCTTTTATAACATTAAACAACGTTAGTTTTTAATGTAGACAACATCACAAGCTATTCTCAACAAAGCGGAGATATATTGAGAAATTATTTCCCATCTAAATTTATGAAATACATGGTATGTAATAAATGACTTGAGAGCCATCTAAAAGGAGGGGTGGTTGAAAAATGTTCCCTGTAAGGTGTGTTTATTGACGATGTATATGTCATATCTTTGGACTATGCTCAATTTTGATACATGTTTAGTATACAGCCAACACTGTTTCAGAAATCGATTCATGAACCGCAGGCCCGCGATTGAAATCCCGCCATGACCTTGCTTTTTCCAGGTTCTCAAATATTTGAGTGGAATGCAATACTTTTCATATGTACGTATACATAAAAGTGACGATTTCGATTATTCAGCTGGTCCAAGAACAACTTCGTGCTACAAGTAGTAAAGCTTGATTGTCAGATTGTTGCTACAACTTTTGATTAGAGCTGTACCTTGATATGTAACACTGAGCGGACAGGTACGCTCGGTCATATGTGCTTGTATCTTGGCAACCGGCTAATTAGACGGAAATGCCATAAGCAACATGATGGATTACGTTACCATGACAACTATATGCCCGTATGTGTGTGCGCGCGCTGTAAACAAGGCAAAGCTTCCTTTTCTATAATAAGCAATCTTTGCTAAAAGGCTTGTACTGACCTCTTTTATAAAACCGAGTGAGATGACTGCGCGGTAATCTGCGATTCTCGCATTAGCAGGCACTGTGTTCGATTCCACGGACTGGCCACTTGATCAAGGTTCTTTATAGCTTATCTGGTTCTACCAACCGAGGGGGATGGCAAAGGTGGTTTCCTCTGTGTCCTGTATTCGGGTGGTTCGGGTTCGATTCCCGTGGTCGATCTACCTGTCTCATGCGTTTTTCGGGGGTTTCCCTGGGTCGCCGGGCAAATGCTGGTTAGGTTAATTGCATCCTCCGAATTCCCTGTCTCTCATTTCATCTCCATTATCATTTCACAACATCTAGTGGTCTCTCTCAGTGTAGAACTGTCGGCGGAAGTCTCGGCGCTGCATGGCAGGACGGTCTTGGTAGGACGGTCTCCAGTCTTCAGGCCATTTCAGGACCACGGTTGTCGGCTATACTGAGCTGTCGGGGAGCTTCCATCTTGTCAATAATAGGAACCCTGCCCACTGCACTGTCGTGACTCCTTGGGTAGGCCACCCTCTGTCTCCTCTCGCCTCATCCTTCCTCCCGGGGATGCCCCACTTGGGGGAATAGGTACAGTAGACCAAAACTGGTCGCAGTGCCGAATCCCCTCCGTACGGCTCTGTCCTATCTATCCTATCCTGGTTCTACCAAAAATTTCCTTTCTTTTATTTGTTAACATTTTCATACCCTAGTAGCGTGTCCCTCATGTTCAATAGGTCCCGAGTTTGAATCTCGGCTAGGGTGAGTTATTTATAGGTAGATAAGCTTTCTTGTCGGTAAGATGAATGTCTGGTAACTCTAAGATCTATAGACCCTGGGCTCATTTGAGCATAATTTCATCAATTTCATTCAACATCCGATATGACATAACCTGTTAATTTCCATTAAACCTTTTAAAATGTAACATTTCGCGTCCGCTGTTACGTTTAAGGTATACTTAGAAGCTGTGATATCGGACAAATGGGACACGTCTTGCTCGTTCGAAAGTTCTGGGCTGTGCCAAATGGAAGCCGCCTCAGGTGGTTTGAATTACCCCCGGTTCCGCCAGAGGGAGGCCTTCCCTGAGCAGGTCATCGCTACAGACCTCTACGCATCTTCTACAGTTACTTTATCTCATTTCCTGTGTGTGGCATATATTTGCAAAATTATTTATTGAAGCTTTATGAATGCTCTAACTATAACGTTAATAATAAAAAATTCTTAACAATGTGCCTAACTTTTTCTTCTGTATTCTACAGTCTCCTTTTACCAATGTTTTATGTTTTTAATCATTTTTTCCACTCGTGTTTTTCTTGATTTCCTCTTTTCTTCAGGGATCCATTAGAACATGTGTCTTAATTTTGCGGACGTGGTCATGCCTAGATAATTACTCTTTGTATATTGAAACAAAACTCTCTGCTCCTGATAATCCATCATATGTTAAAAGTTAAATTAAAAAACATTTGTCAAGTATACATTATGTGTAAACGAGATCTTATATGTTTCCATATGTTAATTTTTTTCCCTTGTAAAAACTTGTATGTGTATGCCAGACAAACTCGAAACGGACCCTCGGTCAGTGGAAGTGTTTTGTTCTGGTAACAAGAGGCGAGAAGAGCAATAAATCTTCAGGATCGCAAGTGCAGGATTATGGCAACATTCTGACAGGAGAAATCGGATGAATCCTAAAACTATTAATAAGAAGGTTATCCCCTAAAAAACGATGCCATATGCATTCTCTCAGGAAATCAATTTAAAAATACTTCCCGCAAAAATATAAAAAGTGATTTCGACTGCTATAATCAATCAATAAGGGAACGGCTACATCACGCTCCGATGTAAGCAGTAATAGGGGTGTTTGTAGACAAGCTGAATTTTAGTCAGTCGCTGCCGTAAACGTGTGGGAGAGACCACGTCTGTTACCGCGATAAGTTCGCGCGGGAATTTAGTCAGTCGCTCCGTATACGTGGGAGAGAGACCACGTCTGTTAGCGCAATAAGTTCGCGCGGGAATTTAGCCAGTCGCTGCTGTATACGTGGGGGAGAGACCACGTCTGTTAGCGCAATAAGTTCGCGCGGGAATTTAGCCAGTCGCTCCGTATACGTGGGAGAGAGACCGTGTCTGTTAGCGCAATAAGTTCGCGCGGGAATTTAGCCAGTCGCTCCGTATACGTGGGGGAGAGACCACGTCTGTTAGCGCAATAAGTTCGCGCGGGAATTTAGCCAGTCGCTCCGTATACGTGGGAGAGAGACCACGTCTGTTAGCGCAATAAGTTCGCGCGGGAATTTAGCCAGTCGCTGCTGTATACGTGGGGGAGAGACCACGTCTGTTAGCGCAATAAGTTCGCGCGGGAATTTAGCCAGTCGCTCCGTATACGTGGGAGAGAGACCACGTCTGTTAGCGCAATAAGTTCGCGCGGGAATTTAGCCAGTCGCTGCTGTATACGTGGGGGAGAGACCACGTCTGTTAGCGCGATAAATTCGCGCGGGAATTTAACCATTCGCTGCCGTATACATGGGGGAGAGACTATTGTTATGTTCTGGCCTTATGAACTCTGAAAGGAATGCGTTCACTACAGACATACACACGTATAGACAAGGTGACGTAATGATATACGAGTCGCGCACAGATAGAAACGCTAGGAAGATAACATGTAGCCTACTTATTACACAAGTGGCAGCCCGTTGTGTAGCTTGTGACACTGGATATGAATATTGTTTTTTCAAAGCTTCTTCATCACATATATCTGTAACGCTACTTATAATTTCACGCCCTTCCGAATGCACAACCTTAAATTTCTTATCTTCATACATGGTGAGAAGACTAGTAAATCTTACTGCACTGAACTAGTTCTGCATCTTGCTACGCAAGTAGGCTACGTGACTTTCTGCTGGTGATTGCTGAATGTTTACTGTATTGCTCACTCGCTGCGTAACCGGCCAACGGTTCCCCTCTCCCCCACACCTCATCCCACGGAGGTCACGAGTCCAGAACACATCTATACGTGTGTTAGCGCGAAAATTTCGCGCGGGAGTTTACTCAGCCGCTGCCACATACGTGGAAGTGAAATCACGCACGTTCGCGCGAAAAGATTGCGCAGAATTATAAACCTTCGCTGTTTCATACGAGGAAGTGAAACCACGTTTGTCAGTCCGAAAAGTTTGTGCGCGTGTATTTCGCGAGTTTTATAAGTTACAATAAAGTCGCGCGGAATATCGTGGATATAAGCTTATTGTTATAGTGCGGGTGGGAATTGTGAAGTCTTGTAATATACGCTGACAAAGGCATACTCGATAAAGGAGAACACTTTTAGTGACGCGAGGTCCGCATAAAGTTCGTCGTGAGAAAATTTGAAACCAAGAAAAACATAGGTGTTTGCCATTAGACAAGAAAACTGTGTTTCCTTCTACGCCCAAGTGATCCACCCACACAACCCTGAACCTCAAGAGCTCATTGCCTGTAACCTAATCCTAAAACCTTAAGATTTAGGAGAGCTTCCAGAGCAGCCGCGGGCATCTTCGTTATCGCCATCATCGCAGAGGATGACGGAGGCGATTACCAGCGTTTGCAGGTAAGAGCGTCCCAGAGAACCAGGAGGCGTGAGTTGACGTCGTCTTCAGCGTAATTGAGTGGATGACGTCAGCGATCAATCAAAGCATTATCGCGAATCATCGTCACCCAAGGGACCGTAACAACGACTTTAATAAACATTCCTAGCATTATGCTACTTAGAATGTTGACGCTCCATTTTAATTGTGCCTAAAATGTATGTACAGTAAGCAGAGGCAGTATTGCATTCCACCCAGAAACTTCGATACTTAAGTTTCACCGGAGATACTTATACGTTTTAACAATTCATGCCAGGGGATCTACTCCCATTAGTCCTGGACCCTTAGGACCAAGGTTCCGGGCCTCCTTTGACCAGGGAGTTACCGAGCTGTCCCTAAAGGGCGCCTAGTTCCTCCGTGGGGCTTTCCATAGGGCAAGACCTAGAGACTAACAAGCCCCCTCATCTGGTCCTATGGACTCAAGACGGGATGGAAGTGGATACGCCACTTACGCGCGCCAACTTACGCGCGCCAACTCCAAAATGGGAAGGCTACCGATAGGACCTCGGTGGGGCGCCTGGTGATCTAACATACCTTCTACTAGCTATGCTGGCTAGTACGCGGGAATATTAATGGCTTCCCTCAACTCCGTCCGGAGACTTACCCGAACTCCCACGGGTATCGGGAACCACTGCCTCCTCGAGTCCAACCCAATCCGAACAACTCCCTATCAAGGAGGGGCTCGTATGTTCGGCCCGAGGTTCCTCTAGTAACGTCAGAGGTACCACGAGTGCTAGGGGTCCCCCCTGAATCCGAAAAGCCTTATAGAAAAATCTGTCTATCTTTCTCCCTCCCTCCCTATGAGCGCCATTACGGAGAAGTGGAATGCTGATAAATAGTAAATTAAGTTCAACGTCTTTCAAAGATGCAATTCAAAGATTTTCATAATCGCTCCACTCCAAATTACCATTTAGATACCCTTTTTTTATTTTCTTAAACATATACCCTAATTATTTTTATTACAAAACACATATTTAAGATATGCATGTGTAAAATAAGATCCGTATTTTGAATTTCTGGGAACAGCCTGTAAAATAATCTTCATTCGGAAGGAGTTTCGTATAGTTTGCATAAGTGATATAAAAGCAAACGATAGTGAGTGAGAAATACATGTGAATGATACTTGTGTGCAAAAGACTGTTTAACCAGGAAATCGATATCTGAACTGAGTATGTAAACTTGGCTTTATAGCTGTTGCATGCCAACAGAAGACTTAACACTGCAGGGTGGCCACCTGTTGAGCTGCTGAATGACGCTATAAAACAGATATTACGTGGTTTCGCTGCTCCTTTTTCTTGACTTTATTAAGACACTGAACTTTATCTCCCCCCCCCCCCCCCCATGTCCTAAAGGAAAGGAAATTTTGTTTTTCTAGGGATTCACAGAACCCAATGTCGGCTTTCGTCACAGAAACTGTAGAACAATATGGTTACAGATTACAGAGTCATGAACTCGGTCACTGTAGAATGACCCAATGGCTACTTAATATGACACGCACATCGACATTGGCCCACTTTACTGACGAACGTGCCAAGAAGACAAGAGCGTTCCAGCAAGCCAATTGTGCAAAAATCATCGGAAACAAAGACTCTCTGTTTGGATATAAATAGTGATTCCAATCGCACAAACGGATGGAAAATGTACAAGGTTAGCTCCGCTTCCTTCATTTGTTTTCTTACCGGAGCGTTGCTAGGAAACCGCTCCGTTCTTCTTCTGTTTGACAATACAGCTGAACTTACAAAGGCTGTTGTGAAATGGGATCTGTCTGTGTTATTTACACGCCCAAGAGAGGTTTTTCATGTTAATCGTTTGTGACAAGATCTGACAAAGCTCTATTTTTACAGAGATGGCAGTGTAGAGAACAGTAATTACAAAATGTGAAGCCTTTTTGTACAAATAAGCAATAATTTTATCGTATAGGCTTAGTATCTATTCCAAGTACAATCGATAGATATCACGTGAATGTTGAGGTACGCTGGAGTAAAAGGGAAGTTGAGAAAAACATAAGTGTCTATGCGTGTTTTTCTTTTTCTGTTTCTTTTAATTTACGTCCTCCAACTTTAAGTCAGATCGGAGGATGAATGGAATGGGTGAAATGATGCTCAAATCAGCCCAGGTTCCATGGAGCTTAGAGTTACCCGAAATTCGTCTTTCAGGATAAGGGAAAACCTTGGGGAAAAAACTTATCCAAGTAGCTCACGCTTATCGAGATTCAAACTCGAGACTTCTTGAACGCGAGGCAGACAGGCTACCATCACGCTGATTGTGTGTGTTTGTATGCGCAGGCGTGCGTGCGTGTGTGTATGTGTGTGAGTGTGTACGCCTTTCGGGTTAGTCTCATAAACCACGTACCTGATTATGTAATTACAGTTTCGTCTATTTTATTGTATGGGTTCCGAAGCCAGCAGTTCCTACATTACATGAAAAGACTATAGCCTTTATGTTAATTAAATAATTACAAGGTATAAAGTATTAAAACATGAGTACTGCAATTTAAGTTACTTGACCATTAGTATAATTACTTCACCTGCAGACCAACAGCATTTGTAGAACTTGTCGAAATCTTTTAATGCAGTTTATTTTATATGGAAGGAAATGAAACGATATCATCCATGCAATGTTGGATGCTCCAGTTTAATGGATATGTAAGGTGCGTTACAAAATGACACAACCACCTATGTGGTAATAGAAAGGATAAGTAAATATGTAACTGAAAACTGATACACACGATTCAGATATTTATTAGATATGTTTTAACATTATGTAATGCATATGTAGGTCACAAACTGCACAGTATCCAGAACTTAGACATAAATCAACGCTTACCACATTTCTGATATTGAAATCCTCATCTCAATAGCCAGTGTAGAAGCCTTGTTTGAGCACAACCTTGGAAACACAATCACACATGCTGTCTATAAGTTTCTGGAGCGTGGACACCTCCATATTTTCCCAAGCAGATATGAGAGCAGCTTTCAACTCTGCTGTTTGCCATCAGCATACACTGAGCGACATAATATGCCTCATAGGTTCTCCATGGAGTTCAGACCTGGCGAATTTGCAGGCCAGTCCATTACTTGCACACCATTCTCTAGAAACCATTCCCAAGTGGAGTTTGCAGTGTAAATACTAGCATTGTCCTGTTGGAAAATCCAACATGGACCTCCAATCGCTTCCCCCAAAGGGAAAAGCTGAACATCCAGCAGGTATTGGTAGTCAGTTGCTTTCATTCGACCCGATGGGAAAGCAAGGTTTGTTGTGCCACGATCACCAAACCCAGCCCAAACCATTAATGAACCCCCACCTTGCTGCCATTTTGAAAATATCTGTTCTTCTTTCCGCAGATCATGCCAATAGTAAGCTGCTCCATCAGGTTCATCTAATTTGACTTTTCTTTTTCATCACTGAACATTACTTGCTTCCATTGAGCTTTCCAGGTCACATGTTCCTTTGCCCAGGATATCCGTCTTTTCTTATGCATACAAGTAAGTCGAGGCTGCTATTTATTTTTCTTGTACAACAAGAAGTTCTTCCTGGCTTCCATTCCGGACATGAATTGTACACGTGAATGTTATGATCTTAAGCCAGTCTTCCCAGGGACGTTCCACCTGCACTTAATTGTTCTACACACCTCTCTCCTGCCTAGGTTTAAATTTCCGCGGTCTTCCAGAGGACTTCTTCGTGCTATAATTCGTCCAAAGGTGCAAGCAATTGTTCACAATGGAAGGTGATCTGTGAATTCTTCTTGCTATTTCTCTAGACGACAAACCTTCCTTGTTATAAGCGATTATATGCCCGTACTCCTCACCTGATAACGCTGGTTGACATCCCATTTTTCTGAACGCTTCCTGCACCACTACTCACGTCGAATATTAGTGTGCAGCTATGTAAACAGTCCACTCAATATATCTATGCCCCCTAAGGCTACTATCATGAACGGATGAAACAGGGAGAGGGGGGTACTAAGCATGGTCGTATTATTTTGCGGAAGTCGAATGGTCTCGTAGGAAGCTTAAAGTCAAAGGGGTGAAATGTTTCCGGCGATTGTCATAAATAAGTATAGACACATCATTAGATATATCTATGCAAATTCGATAGGTACTTATGTCATGCTACAGCTGAAAATCGGGATGGTTGTATCATTTTTCATTGGCGGAGGAAATACATTTGAGTTCATCACAGAGTTTTAGAAAAGGGTCTTTCGCCCTCTATTAGTTTTGATTAGGAATGGGTCGATACCAGTTTTTATCGATAATCGATACCGATACACGATATTTCCCACGATACTTCGATACTCGATACTGTCATTTCTGCTACTAGACTCAATACAAAATAGAATGACGGGAGAATTATGTAATGCCACTGAAATTAAGTGCATATATTTAATAAGACAACATTCAAAACCATCAGTGTACTTATTTTTGTAGACATTTAAAAGCAAAATGAGTTTTTAAACGCCCCAATTTTTGTATTATTTTGTTAAAAAATACCAGCATTTTCACTCTTTCGGGTTCAAGTCTACTTCTTTTTCTGTTACATATGAATCCCACTGTGCTATATAGTAGTTCAGAGAAAACTGTTGCAGGTGGAACACACAAATATTGAATTTGTTTTCCAGTAATCCATTACACTAAAAAGAGGAGGTGACAAATCCTCGTTGAGATAGATATGCAGTGATTTCTTCTTGGAAACTGTTAACTGAAAGTGAATCTGGCACACAATTATTTTCTTGCATAACGTCACTATGCAGGTAATACATTCCTGGCAATTTTTCAGACTTTCCAATGTTCAACTTGCGTCAATAATATTTTGTGATTTTAAAATAAAATAAAAATTGCAGAATCCCCACCGAAGTATCGAAAAAGTAACGAGCAAATTTTCTGAAGTATTGTTCGATGTCAATACCACGCAAATATCGTGAGTATCGAGGTATCGCAACTATCAAGGGCCCGTCCCTAGTTTTGAGAGCATTCTTTCTTTTCCCGCCTTGGTTCATTAGCAACGAAAGCTCATATATAGGCAGAATTCTACATGAAGTAGTGTTCATATTACTTGAATCTGGAATATTTCGCAGCAGCGGAGCTACAAAAGCGACATCTACTTTGGCCCTACTAATAGTAGCGGAAATTTGGCCTATTCTCTGTATCATTAGATTAAGGGGTGCAACGTCCTGGCTAAAGAAGGAAGAATATGGGGCGTTTTTAAAATTATGGGGAAAAGAAGCAGTACTAAGAAAGAAGTGAAAAAGTATTTATTACAGAAATGGCAAGAAGAGTGGGTTAATGCACATGTAGGAAGAAGAGTACATGATTTATTTCCGTACATTAAAGAGAGGCTAAAATTGGAACACATGAAACCAAGCAAAGGATTTTTGTTCACTTTGTTAAGGACATGGCCTATATAATGTATATATAAAAAGAATAGGGAAGAAGAACTTGGATATATGTGAGCAATGTAACTGTTCAGACTTGCCTGAACATGTTATTTTTGAGTGCAATGAATATAGTGATCTAGTAGAAGACTTTCGAAGGAAACTTCAAGGAAAATGTTTATGGAACATCTTAAGAGATGCAGAAGATTATGCACATTTACAAAATATGTCTCCGATAATATCCGATAAGGCGTAGAGGATTATGTGACCCGTGACAAAATACTTCAAGAAATAAATCTAGGAATATTTCAATCTACGAGAAAAGAACATTACTTAAGAGATAGGGGGAAATAGTACTAAGAGAAACTGAAGATACAGATTACAAGACTTGATGACCTAATTTAAAACGCACAACCGATAAATAGAAGGCGCCAATTATGGATATCGGAAACAAGTGCAGAAACCATAGAAAGAAGGAGAATCTCAGGAGAGCCAGAGGACATATATGGAGAGTATCGGAGCGGACAAATACAACTGATGATGTAGAAGAGGAAAGATGAAAATTCGGATATCTGGAACTGATGAACCAGCTCCATCTACTGATGCCAGTCCGTTTAGGAGATGGATACAAGTAGGAGGAAGCTTTGGATACCAGTTGTAGAAGAGGAAATTTTAAAATTGAAGGAAACAGTTTTTCGTAGCTTGTTATAGTAATTTAAGCTGTAGTAGAAATGTAGATTTGATGTATATTGTTGGTGTAGAAGTAAAAGAGAAGAAAGACTGTCTTAGATAGATTCGATGAATATATTTGTAAGGTTACTGGAATCCAGTAATCTGTAAGTTTAGTTAGTTCGTTAAGGTAGCAAGTAGATTATATCTGCAAAATTTTTAAACTGTTTTGTGTAATTTGATGTAAAGACCTGCGCCGTGGCGTAGCGGCCTAAGGCAGCATGCCTTGGTCCCTGGTCACGGAAAGCGGCCCGGGTTCGATGCCACCCATGTGGTGGGGATTTTAGGTCCCGGGTATAGAACCGGTGCCCACTCAGCATGAGGAGCTTACGCTAGGTAAGCGGTCCTGGTCACGGAAACCAACATTCCGGCTGGGGGATGCCGAGATGCTGACCACATCTCCTCCCCGTATCAGTTGGATGATCGTCCACCTCAGCCGTGTGTAAGTGGGCGTGAGGCCGACATTCGGGTTGGTAGGCCTAGGCCCTCTAAGGGCTTTCGTGCCAGTGGTTAACTTTAACCTTTAATTTGATTTAAAAATTAATAAAGATAAAAATGAAGTGTGCATAATAAGGCCTGGTATAGATTCCAGAAACCGGACTATTACATATGCAGATTTTATTTTTATTATTTTATTTTATTTTTTTATCCAAAATGTTATCAGCGACGTAATGTGAGTAGGCTGGTGTAAATATTGTATTAGGGAATATGTGACGTTGTCAGGGATACAGAAAGGCACGTGTGACATCAGATTGTGTTCAACAACGTTTGCCGGTGTCTACACGTTCTTATAGCAAGTAATGAACAAAGTAATTATGAAATGTCAATCACACGACGTATTTTCTAGCAGGTCTGGATATTGAAGAAAATTAATATGATATCGATTTTCAATACTTGAATGTGGAGGAACATCGACAAGACAATGACAAAGGAACCATCAACGACTGTAGCAAAAAAATATTATAAATCTAATAAATAATAGAAAGTGATGGAAAAGAGGTAGAGGACATAGGAAGTTTGGGACTTGGAGCACGCAGTTTCAAAATTTCAGATGCACGAAAGTTGTTTGCATATATATTAAACTGTAGTAACTACATTGTCTATAACATACAATTAGTTATTTCATCTTACATCGAGGATAGTGTAGAAAAAATAAAGCTGCAATCAAGATTTCCTTACAGTTGTACATTTTAGATTAATAATTAATAATAACAATAATAAATTATACTTTAATTACCACGCAGCTGACAGAAAAAAATAGGTATTCTATTCACACATAAGTTTGATGTCACGATTTCATAGATTTGAGAGATAATGAATAAACATTTGAAAACCTTTTATATTATTGATGAACCGAAGAGGAAGACATGACAAGATTCCAAGGTGGAAATTAATATATCCTGTGGAAGAGGTTATGTGCCTTAGTTCCTGATGAGGGAAGGATGAAGTGGGAGAACATTAAGGGCAGCTGGACCTAAGCAGACGAGGTAGCAGAGAACAGGGAACATAAGAGATAATACTGAAACTTCCCGGTGGCTTTTCGTACCATTCCTTGGAGGACCTATGATTCGAAGACCTCCCCTAAAACACCGAAATAAGCAATTACTGAAAGAACTGAAAGGACAAATCTGGTGAAATAAGAGCAGAGGACCTTCTTCTTCTTCTTCTTCTTCTTCTTCTTCTTCTTCTTCTTCTTCTTCTTCTTCTTCTTCTTCTTCTTCTTCTTCTTCTTCTTCTTCTTCTTCTTAGTACTGCATTTGGATATCTTCCATCCTCCATTCTTAATTATGTTCATGCCATTGTTGCCTTCGTTCTGATATTTTGTCATGGATTGGTCCGATTTCTAATTACGTTCTAATATCCTCATTTCTTATTTTATCCAATATTGTACAACCTTTAACACTTCTTAAAAATGTAATTTCTGCAGTCTGTATTTTATTTAAATCCTTTTGTGTTGGCACCCAGGTTTCGCTTCCATATAGTAAAGTTGGAATAGCCATTACCTTATACATTTTCATTTTTGTATCTCTTCTCACTATGTTTTTGAAAGTTCTTTGGATTGTCCAACATATTGCTCCGAATTTGTTTACTTTTTCTTCTATATCAGCATTGTTTCTAAAACTTATGTTACATCCTACATATTTAAAGCTCCATATTTGTTCTCAAATACTATTTCCTAAAACAAATTTTGATCTTACATTATAATTTCCTTTAAAAGTCATAATTTTTGTTTTTTCTTCTGATATTTTAAAATTATACTTTTGTACTATATTATTTAGAATATACATTGATTTTTGCAGTTGATTTTCATTCCTGTGAATCAATATTTGGTCATCCGCAAACAGCAGGGTATTAATATAAATATATTTTATTTTGATTCCTGGGTCTGCTAAAATCTTCCATTCATTTAGAATATCGTCCATATATATATATATATATATATATATATATATATATATATATATATATATATATATACTAAAAAGAGTAGGTGATAAGCTACACCCTTGTCTTAGTCAATGGGAGAGGAAATTCTGGGATGTAATTACGGTTTTAAGCATTCCCGTAATGACACAGGGAAACCCCGAAAAAAACTATATCTCACGACCACGGAAACGAACTGCTGAACTCCCGATTGCGGGCCAGATATTACCGCGTGAACCATCCTCCTTATTAATGGATATATAAAAACATTACTACGTAAAATATGTCTATTTGGTCAAAATGCACCATCTAGGTAAAAATATTTTGTAGAGTTTGCCATTTCCGAGAGGTTTTTCTTATTAGAGTTTTCTAATACATACTTTAATCACCTCGTAAGTAGCTATTACTTTTTTTTTTCTTCTAGCGCTCATACCAGAAGTGCGGAATTTCAAAGCCATAATGATACACTCTTAAGAAATGCGTCGTTTATTTGGATTAACAAGAAATACATGAATGAAATGTTATAGCCGTGCGCACACAAAGTCATATAAATATCAATATTTTTATTTTCAGAAGTTGGTTTCAGTGTTAAGCATGTCATGCAACTATTAATTACTATGATTATATGACGATGGATCAGTAGTCGTTATTAAATGTTCGCAGTTAAAATGAATTTGTGCGAATAAACATAGGAGATAATCAGTTACTCGTTGCCACATGTATGTTGGCATCCCTGGCGGGGTTACCTCGGCGCTGTGTGTTAAAGTGCACTCAACTAGTGCCGTCAAAATACACAAATCCAGTGAAACAACTCCTCGCTGACGTTACTTCAAACAAATGAAGTACGGAATTTCACTGCAGTTGCTTGGATACGGTCAGAATAACATTAGAAATCTGAGTCATCAACATTGGCCTATATTCCTCTAACGTCCTTCGACGTTGTATACGCAACCTGAATTTGTGCTCATCTTCTCCGGATTGCTTCACAAAGCAAATCATTTCTGGAAAAATCTTGTAGAAAGAAGCTACAGGCGTGGTTAGTTTTATTTATTTGTTAAATGCTATCTTTCTCTATACAGTTTAGCTAAAATAAAACTAATTAGAGTAGACGAAGAAGTCAAGAAAATACCCATTTTAAATGGAAAGTATGTTAAAGAAACGTTCACATTTCTTCTCCCCCTCCACTGCTCAAGACCTTATTCCTGTATATCAGGGAGGCATTGGTGGATCCAGGAAGGAGCTAATATATTTAGACATATCTTACAAAGAACTAAATACATTGATTTTTAGAACATGTTCAAATATATATGTTCAGGGTATCTTAAATGCAGTGACGTGGTGTTAATGTTGTCTCTGTTGCCGCCGGCAGCAGCTAATAAATTGAAGAAAGTGTATGACAATTTTACATTATTTTTTGTTCAAGGAATAAAGGGAAGTCCAGACGATTTCATTTTTAGATTTTAATTAGGTTAATTTGTGATCGGTTCCCCAGGTCCGGTAGGTGATAGATCCCCCGAGACGGGTCTTCTAGCATCCTCTAGTTCTAAATAGCTCCACATTTTGCCTGTGGCGCTCACCGGCAAACTCGAAGCGTACAGTTTCGTGTGGGATGTCAGTAGCCCAGCGAAGCAACCGAGGCTTTAGTTATCTGTTTATAAAACCATTGCTGCTATTGCAGTGAAATGGCAAACCTTGATTTTGGGGCCAGCCTCGTTAGCGTGGTGGTAGCCTGTGTGCCTCACGCTCAAGAGGTCCCGAATTCGAATCTCGGTCAGGGTGAGTTACCTGGATAAGGTTTTTCCGGGGTTTTTCTTATCGGTAACACTAAGCTCTATGGACCCTGGGCTCATTTGAGCATCATTTCATCCATTCCAGTCATCGTCTGATATGACTTAACGTTGGAGGACGTAAATTAAAAAAAAAAAAAAAAAGCAAACCTTTAGTTTTGGTGTTAATTCTTCACGTTTAACAGTAATATGGCGAATGATATAAGTTAAAAGTACAATAATAAACTTAAAAAGCACCAGCAAACAACATTTGAAAACTCTGTTATCCAAGTCTTCTTGAAGAAGAATGGGCGCACTGAACTGAAATACAAATAGACATGTAAATTGGAGACGTTGTAAATACATTTTAAGTAAGGCATTTTGCTATAATGTTTCTTTATATATCTGTGTTTGTTATACAATAACCCATACAAGTCGTTTCAAAACGGCACCAAACAATTATAGCCGTTGCGTAGTTTATAACTTAACTAGTCCGAATTTCGGTGTCGCAGCTTCGAAGTTCTGTTAGGTATAATTTTATGTAGCATTAAATATTACATGATTTTGTGATTAGGCAGCGCAGGAACCACTGATGTACGAACCTCAAAAGTTGTTATTGGGATTCACGTGCCACGAAAACAAAAACATTACTCCTTGTTCTTTGTCAGTGATCCTAGCCTACCTTTCAGGTAATGGGGCAAAGGGCAGTTACTTGTGAAAAAGTCGACTAATAACTCGGACAGTTGCAAGATTGCTCGTCAGAGTAAAACTACACATTCCGTCCTAACAGGGAGGATTTTGCGCGTACTTGGATAGCAAATCCAAGCAATATGGAGCGCTATACGAACACCGAAATGACAGATATGGTTTTGATGGATGGAAGAGCTGAAGGGAGTTCAACGAACGCACGATTAATTTAGTTTCATTAAAAATATGAATTGTAAAAATAGTTACATCAATGATAATATTTATTTAACTTCAGAGCATTTTGTTATGATCTTAATTGTACAATACTTTCAACCACTTACCGTAAACATCAACAGCTTCCTTTTCAGTTACAAATGCTTTATTTAGTATTATCAAACACGTGAAATAAAATGTTCGTCTCATTGTCTAAGCCATTTAGCTTTGGTTAATTTATCTACAATTCTTTGATGTTGTTTTCTGTTCTGTTTATCATTTAATGCTTCCATCCTCAACCTCACTAACATTAACTTCCCTCTAAAAAGTATAAGTTGCATATGTCCACCAGCTTATTTGCCATCATAGACTGCTATAGCGGAATTTTGGAACAGGTTAAACACTCATAAGCAATAACTAAGCAATAGCTTCTTTATTGCGCTTTCGAAGCCAAAAAATTCTTAATAGTAGCAAGCTATTGCGGAGTATGCCGGTATGTTTACAAATAGCAACAGCACGGGACATGGCGTGTAACCTATACCTGCGAACTCCGACAGTGTGAGGCACGCGTCGTTGTTCCTGTCACTGCCTGATCCACACTCATTCTGGAGCATTTTTATGCGGCTCTATTGGTGGTAAAAACTATCTATATGTGTAACATAGAAGCTGAGCAACTATTTCTATATGTTCGCTCGGTGCCGTTTTGAAACACCCTGTATAATATTAACCTGGAAACCCCCGGAATTCTCAACTGCCACTCCCCAGATTAAGTCTGAAACAACCGGCAACACTTATGAATCATCCACGCCACCCCACTGCTTTAAGGATTTATTTCTGGAGAAACATCGATATCCAATTTTCGGGGTGGAATGCAACACTTCTGCTTTCTGTAAGAAAGCAGTAGAAAAAGTAACATTTAAAACATTTTGAAACAGTTTAAAACAATAATAAAGATAGATGCTATTAAAAGTTAAAATAAAATAATATTTATAAAAAGTTATAAAATTTTATCAAAAAGAAAAGTTTAAATAAATTTTCTTTCAAAATATCTGCAAGATTTTGATAGTTGACAGGTTAATACGGAATTTAGTACTTCACATGGTATTTAAAAATTAAGATATATATTCAATTGCAATGCAATTATTATAAATATATGGCATTTCAATCAAAATTGCTAGTTCTAGTTTTAAGAAAATTAAAAATGTTGGAAAGCTTTTTCAAGTAAACAATAGTTTGGACTAATGGAATTTATTTTTAAGATCTTCGTATCGAAATGTTGGCAAGTATGGAACTTATAAATACAAAAGTTGATATTTAACCTGCTCTTCATTTTTGAGTTATGACCTCTATAAGCACAGATACAGGAATGGAGTAGACTGGACTACGTTAAAGAGGATCAGCTACTGAATAAAAGCTTTATTTGTAACACAAAAGAAAATAATAGGTAGAATGTTTAATCTAACTAAAGGGACTCATTGTAGGAAATATTTTGAGGAAAATAATATACTAACTCTGCCATGTCTGTATATCTTAGAAACTGTATGCTATATAAATAACAACGTGCAATACTTTAAATAACACTATTCATGAACATTATACTAGGAATAGCATTAAATTACATATACTGGGATCAAGATCAAATAAAAACTTAACTCAGTACTACATAAAGGGGTTCACATGTATAACCTAATCACAAAGAAAATAAAAAACAATGATAAAAAATATTCAGAAGAGATGTGCAATCATTTTTAATGAATCAGTGCTTTTATAGTACTCAAGAGTTCTTTGAATATTTTAGACACCAGATTAAATAGAGTAAATGATTACATGAGAATAATTTTATGATACTAATGGTTGTCAATTCATGTAAGTTTTCTGTATTTGCTGACTTTCATACTATTTAATTTGATTATTGCATGCAGAATTGATTAATTCTGTATTTTCTATATTTCCATTTGTATCGTTTGTACTGTATCTTGAATAAGCAAATACTTCTGTATAGAAGTTAAATGCTAAATAAATAAATAAATACTGGATATAGCTATAATTCATAGTTATACCATAGAAAATCTTGGAAAAATTCTTGGAGATTCGGCACGGAAGTCCAGACTTGGTCTGTTATACCTATGCCCCCCAAGCGGATATACCCGGGAGGAAGGATGAGACGAAAGGAGACAGAGAGTGGCCGTCCCAAGGAGCCACGGCAGAGCACAGGGCAGGGCTTTATATTTTACCATTTGGAAACTCCCCGGCAAGTCTGAACAGGCATCCCACCCTACTGTGGTCCAGAAACGGCCCAACAGGTAGCCTAGGAGACCGTCCTACCGGAAGAGGAAGTTTTACCAGGAGCATATCATCCTGCCATGCAACGCCAAGATTCCTGAAAGAGACTACCTATGAGAGATGATATACAACGATAATAGAAATGAAATGGAGGGACAGTAAATTCGGGGGATGTAATTAATCTATCCAACATTCGCCTGGTGATCCGGGAAAATCCTCGGAAAAGAATTATGTGTCAGATAGGTCGGACACGGAAATCGAACTCGGACCTCACGAATGCGGGCCACAAGCGAAACCGCCTGAGCCATCCCTCTCGTACAGATACGGGAGTTCTAAAATTTCTTTGGATGTATTTAAGAAGCTCCGAAACGTTTACTGTTGCTGTAATTCTGATATGGAAATTTTGTTTGTATGTACGCGGTAGAGACGGTATAATCGTGCCTTAGAAGACAGTCTAGTTAGGCTGAGAAGATAAATGGCTTGACAACAATGCTGTCGACACCTGCGTCTTGCGATTGTCTATTGTTTCGCATGTGGCGGAGGAGTCGTTAACAACCGGATGTTTGACGACCTCAGTCGTAGAAACCAAAGTCACGAATTTCAACACATCCGCGTTCTTAGCTGCAATTTGCCTAACGTAACATATGGGAGGCATTGGGATGACAATGAACTTGAGAAAACAAACACAAGAACGAGCTGGCTTGGAAAATCATGGTCTCCACAATTGAATCGGTTCAGAACAGTCGAAAGCGTCGCTCTTACACCACTCTAACCTACAAACCTTTTCTAATAAAGCTTATTCTTATATCAAGGTGTACATCTTGATATTGTTATAAACTTTCATACATATATGTCTACTTTGTGGATTTAAATCCCATTCCCCTTGTATGCCCATGAGAATAAAATGAATCTTATCTTTAGAAAAAAGTTATAATTGGTTAAAAATTCTCGGGAAAACTTAGCGCTGCAATAAACACACAAATAATTATATCAATAATACAGAAGTCCTCTTTTCTTAACCTTCTATATATTTGTGTAACACAGACATTAAGACATAAACCAAAGATACTACAAAATATGTACAGGCCTTTTTAATAACAAAAATTTAAATACATATTAATAATGTTAATGTTAAGTAAACGTAAATGACTTGTGCTATATCCATTACTGTTGATTTTAATACTTTAAAATGCTGACAATATTCAGTTGTTTCGCAGTTGACATAAATTATACAGAAACATAATTTTTTGTAAGTATAGTTCATAGAAGTGATACAAAAATAAACAATGCTGGATACAGAGTCACATAAATGTAGCATTATTTTTGTTTAACATTTCAGTACTGTACCGATAAATATCGAAACGAAACAGTGTATTAAATAATAGTAATTTCTGAATGTTTTCAGACGAGAAGTAAGTCGATTTTTTATCGTAAGCTCTTTAAACTATATGAGAAATTAAAATTATGTTAGATATTCTACAATTAAAATGTGTATAAATTAAACACATGACTCACTTTGTAGTTATGATAAAGAGTATGTTCATATTTTTTTTACTTCAAGTTTTAAATCAAAATATAAAAATAAAGAGTTAATTGCAACTTAAAACTGAGATTTTGTGTAATTGGCAGAATTTGTATGTTTATAGACTACGTGTAAATTCGTATTACATTTTATTTGGTTTAATTTACGTCCTCCAATGTTAAGTCATATCGGACGATGAATGGAATGGGTGAAATGGAGCTCAAATGAGTTCGGGGTCCGTGGAGCGTAGAGTTACCCGACATTCGTTTTTAGGATAAGGGAAACCCCGGAAAACCTTATCCAGGTAACGCACCCTGACCACGATTCGAACTCGGGACCTCTTGAACGTGAGGCAGACACACTACCACCTACGCTACCGAGGCGGGCGTATTCCGTTTGTAAGCAATCATAAAATGAAGCATTTGTTTATCAAAGGGTTTGCCTTGTTTTGTGAAAAAATGAGTCAAATTCGAGGAAAACTTGGTTCTATTCAGAAACATTTGAGTGATTTACTTGCTATAGCAATTTACGTTGGCTAGGTTCACAATCCGACTGTCAACTGTTGTGAGCGTCTGCTAACTATAACTATTTATAACCTAACTTCATAAGTGTCCTTAAGAGAAGGGTTAAAACCAATAAAAGTGTTTGGTGTAACAAGAGACAACGTGTTGGCATATCACGTAGTTGGCCTCAAGAAATTTCATTATATAACTATCAAATTTCCCATCGAGAAATGGAATCTGAGACTGTAGGGAAGGGAGAAAAATGAAACAGAAGAAGGGGAATGTTCGCGTCTGCCAGGCACTTGTTGAGGAGGACTTATCTCACAACTTAACAGTCTTACGAATGATAAAGAGACGCAATTGGCTGTTATCAGTGCAATCTGGGTAGAGAGGCTGCTAATTGCATCGTTGCATATTTCATTTGTCTGTTTCGAAGACTTATTTAAAAGGATTTAAAGTTACGAAATATTCATGAAAATGTATATTCAGCGAAATCTTCTCTAACTACTTTCTTAAAAAGTATAGAATTGCATTAATGAAAATGATTTCCAGAAATATTTGGCTTCACTTTAAATTAAAGGAGGGAATATTTTCAGCTTTAGTGTGCAGAACTATATTACAGTTTATGACTCTGGCGATTTTTCATTTTATTATATTTCTATCCTTATATTTTAATTGCATGGTTGATGTTTATACGTCATAGTGCATTCATTATCAACAACAAACATTTCTGAAACAAAAGAAGACGATCGTTCGAACTGACATGTCGCTGCCATAGAAGAACAAAATTAAATTCTGCGCATTTGTTTTGTGACTAGAGCTTTGCATTTGTTTATTTGTTCTTTTGTTTAATACTTCAGAATTTATGTACACAAATAATATTAATGCCTATTGCAGTAAAATATAGGTACCACAGATGACAGGTGTTAAGTAAATGATTGCTTAAAATGTTAGAAATAGGTTCGTGTATATGTGTATATCTGTCTGTGTAAGCAGAGAACTGAAAAACAAAAACTTGTTGAATATCAAAGTTAGTATTGAAGCTTAACGTCTTCCTAGGATACGAGACGGAGGTTTTAAAGTAAATCTTCCACTCAAGACTATCGTTTACATAAAAAAGTTTTCTAAAAGTTTGCTTTTTAAAAAGTGATTCAAATATTTTAATTAAAATATACCACACATTTCGTATACTTTCATGCCAAATGAAATGTATCTCTTGTATTTTCTGTGACTGTCCTCTAAAGTCCTCTTACATTCTGGATGACTTTTACATTACTGGTAAACTGTAAGAGAAAGACAGATCTCGTTGAAAAAAAAAACAACAGTATATGTAAAATACAATATTTTAGAGTGATTCATTTATGAGATTCGTTGTTATTTATTTGAATTTTTTAATACTTGCACTTTTATGAAATGGAGAGTCATTTGGTTTTTTTATTTACTGTATATATCAATGGGATCGAATGTCAAAGCTCTCACACAGCAACTGGCTCTTAAGATATTTGACTATCGCTTTTAAGAACAGTTTGGCCAAGAGAGATAGCAGAGAAAGTCATGTGAGTGTAGATTTCTTATATTATGGTTATTTATTAACGTGATGTTAAACTTAATTACAATTAATATTTTGTGCTCTGACTAATAAAAATTGTTGACAATATAGCTGACATTCCTTTCCTAACGTCATTACATTGTTAAATGTAATAATGCAATAGTGACTACTTAGCACAACAAAGCGTGTGGCAACTGGCCTACAGAACTATTGGTTTTGACTGGGAATCGATCATTTTAATATTAACTCATCGCTTTGTTCAATATTACAAAGGCTTTGTTGTGTCCACTGCCCACATTGATGAAAACAGAGTACTGACCTAAAAACATTAAACCTGCCAATTTCATTGTGAACGAAACAATAGCCTGCCTAATAATAATGATACACAAAATACTTAATAATAATTAAAACAGCGTGGGAGTTTAAAATGCATTAAAAAGAGAAATAACTTACAATCTCACAATACGGTTTACCATAAAAGGTACACAGTAAGTGAAAAGTACAGATTAAAAGAAGTAATGTTTACAGTTTACTAATAAATGTAATATACCTATAGTTATGGCGTAAGGATATTTGATAATGTTCTGTGATGATTAAATTGCTTCTAAGTGGCAAATCAGTAAATGATCGTGTCGCCCTATTACAGTGCCTCTCATTAATGGTGGTACTTATATTGGTACTATTTTGACCCAGTTTTAGTGTCTATTAGACCTATATATCTTAAGCTTTTAACGCTTCTTACATCCATTTCTATTCATAAGTTTCTGATAACGGTCGCAGATGTCTCATCGCAGATCTAGGGAGTTCTTTTGTTTCTGCTGGATATTGTACATCAAAGTGTGTATTCATTTGTTAGCTCAGTATTATCCGGATTACCTCCCAACTAATGATATAACCTTACCAAAAATGTAAGCAAATATGATTTTCAACATAAACTTGTGATTTATATAAAAATTTGTATTTTCCACGTGATTCATTAACAATGGTCTTTGTTGCTTTTTAATTGATCAGTTACATCCTAAGAAATTATAGCGTTGAAGTTGACACTTAAGATTCAACAAAAGACGTAAAACTTTATTATCTTTTTCTTTGTTTTGACTAAAAAACCTTTGTTATTTCCAGCGTAATTGATAAGAGTTAAAATAACATTAGCAACAGCTTTTCTCTCATTATGATAGACTTTACTGCCGTAAACTTTATGTATAGTAACGTGTAAATTGAAACTTACCAAGGTATAATATAAAACTCATTTACAAAATACGTGGGCTGGCCACCAATGTGTGGCATATAGACCTTTTGAAACTTAAAATAGAGAGCTCTCTTAATCTTTGTGGTAAAAAAATTATATAATTTAATCGAAACGACTGTAAAACTATTCTGCATTTTGGAATGTTTAAATCTGTTTATATGTAAATTCAAGTAGTTACGTGTTGTGTAATTATGTATGTTTGAACAAAGAGTAAAGTTATTAAAATTTTCCTTAACACACAAAAGACAGTACATACATCGATGGCAATGTTAAAATATCTAAATGAATGAAAAGTGATTCAATTCTTCTTGTTATTCTTCTTCTTCTTGTTCTTCTTCTTTCGCAATATTAAGATCTTATGAAAGGGTAGAGCCAGACTGAAAAATTCAATGCCATAGCCGGGATCTGAACCACGGATCTTCTGGTTTCCGTCCAGCCGCTCTAACCATTTGAGCTACTATGGCCAACGTGCCAGCATGATATTAAATTTTCCAACTGACTCGTGTTTCTCCCGGTAAACCACCAGGAGTTCTCATAAACACATGAGCAACTGCCTTAATGCCGACTTACTATGCTGTAAGAACTTTCATAGTGCGTCCTACACACGGCTAGCGTGAAAGAACAATTAATTTCCATTAATTGTACCTAATAGTGGTCCGAACTATAAAGCCCGGGCCTTAAAGTACTTACAGCATAGTAAGTCGCCATTAAGGTAGTTGTCTCATGTGTTTATGAGAAACCAGAAGATACGTGGTTCATATACCGGCTATGGCACTGAATTTATCAGTCTGGCTCTAGCCTTTCATTGTGCGTCCTACACACGGCTAGTGTGAAAGAACAATTAATTTCCATTAAGATCTTAGTTGCTAAAGAGTAATTCCTCCAGAAAAGTATACGATAATTAGCATGCGAATAAATATGAACATAGTACAGCTTCATCAGAACGTCCTTGTTAACACTGTGACTTAAAATTCTCAACATGAAAATTCCTTTCCTGATTTCTTTTGAGATATAATTGATATGTGTTGACCAGCCAAGGTTTGTATCGATATGAATGCCTAAAATTTTTATAGAAGATGTAGAACCGGCGGTGTTAAATTTATACTGAATGTCAGTGGTTTTTCCATTGTTTATACTCAGATTGTTGGCATTGCAGAATAATCAAGATGGCGAACGAGGAGATACACGCTAAACACGAGCTGCTCTCTACTGAGTTGAATAAACTGAGAGGAAAGTTTTAGTTGATATACTAGTTACAAGGAATGTTTCCTCCGACGCAAATGAAACGGTGAAGGTTTTCTTTCACGATTTATTTAAGAATCAGCTTTTACCTAACAGTGATAGCATTACTACAGTGCCGTCTCCATCGACAACGATCAACTCCGATCTCCATGTTCCGATGCTTTCTACTGAAGAAGTGAAGCTTATTTACAAGTTAAACGAGTAAGTGGAAAAACGCCTACACGATCAAGAATTGGTAATCCAACTTTTAAAGAAAAAAACATTTGCACAGAAGTCTACGGCATCTAACCTTGAAGTACCGAGCTACCCCAGTGTAAGGGACAAACGCCAAGCCACTTCCAGTAAAGGCACATCAGCTGTCTGCGAGGCACGCAGTGTTTCTCAGAGTGATGTGAGTGTGAGTGCTAATACGAAAGTGCTTAGTGAAAGTGTAATTGAAAAGTCTACTAAACCAAAGACAATTCACATAAGCATATTGCCAAGAATTTAATAGGAGGTAATAAATCTTCTATCTTCCTAACCGGTGTTAAAAAAACATGGTTTCATCTTGGAAGTCTAAAAGGCGATGCCACCAGCGAACAGGTATTAGTCTTTCTAAAGGAAGCTTTCCCTGATATTAATATAACTGTTGAAAAACTTGAATCCAAAGGTTTAAACAGTAGTTTTAAACTGGGTGTTGACTTTATTTACAAGGATAAGTTAATGGAGACCAATGTGTGGCCATACAATGTCATTATTCGTCGTTTTTTATTCATACGTCAGAAAGGTCAGTTCCCCTCACAAAAATAGATCACGTGAAATTTGAAATTCAAGCACTAATTACGACAGTGATAATTTTAATCTTTTGCATATTAATATTCAAAGTCTTAGAAATACATTGTCAGTTTTTGAAAATGAAATTGAAAATCTTACTTGGACGTAATCTGTATAAACGAACACTGGCTAACTGTTCAAGAAATACAGAATTAAATTCCTTCTAATTATGTCTTGGGTAGTGCATGCTGTCGCACATTGTTTCAGAATGGTGGTAGTTGTATACTTCTAAAACATAACGTCAAATTTCGTCAACTTGATTTTTCCAAGTTCTTTTTGGAAAAATGTTGTGAACCTTGTGCTGTTATCTTAGGTGATACAAACGTAGTCATTATTTCTTTATATAGATCTCCTAGTGGTGATATTTTGAACTTATGCTCTATTTTTGAAAAGATTTTGAATTATCTATCAAAATTTAATACAAATATCGTAATTGGCACTGATCTGAATTTAGATTTTAATTTGGATTCTAATAATGTTATGTATTGCCAGAATATATTACGATCTTTTAATCTTCATTTCACGTCCTTGGTTGCTCTTCAGCAGGACGCTTGTCTCGATTATATTTTAACTGATCTTGAACAGAGTCTTTATAGCACCAGTGTAATCAATCTTTTTTATAGCTGATCATTTTTCCTGCTTTTTAATCTTAAGTGTAATATTTTAAAAAAATGAGCAGCTATCTTATACTCTTTCTAGGGTATATTCTGCAAATAATTATGATACTTCTATTTGGGCTATATCGCCCATTAATTGGAACCTTGTCCTTGATCTTTCAAAGAACTCAGATTTAGTATTTTTTAAATGTTTTCACTAATTTGTTTAATTCATGTTTCCCTTTGAGGTCAATAATGAATAAGTTCACAACCAAGAAAATTAATTGGTATAATGCAGACTTGAAATCCTTAAAGGTTATATTGATATGTACAAGCACACACAGAATCAAGACATTAAGTGTAAATACTTATTACTAAATACTGAATACACAAAGCAAGTGAAATTGTCCAAAGGCAGAGCACACACTCATATTCAATCAGCTAATAACAAATCCAAAGCTACTTTGTCATTAATTAATACTGAGAGATCAAAACAGAATGACGCACCATTAGATATTTCCCCCAACGAGTTAATGAATTCTGTATAAACTCTGTGAAGGATTTTGCAAAGTCTGTACCTCTTAATAGTGTGGAAGCTATGACTTTTTGTAACAATGTTCATAATGCTAATCCCGACCAATTCTACTAGAGGACTATCTCTATTGAAGATCTCTGGAGTGCTGTTGGCAGGCTATCTGTGTCACGTATCTGTGGTGCATATGGTATATCTAATTATTTTATCAAACAAGTTACTACATTTATTGTTCAACCATTAACAATTTTATATAATTTATGCTTAACTCAAGGTACTTTTCCAAAATGTTTAAAGATTTCAAGAGTGTCTCCTATACATAAAAAGGTGATGTTAAAGACTTAACGAATTATCGTCCAATTAGCTCGGTACCCATATTCTCAAAAATTTTTAATACATAATTTATGGTCAAATTTACCCTTATTTTGAGAATAATCACTTAATATATCCATTGCAATTCGGCTTTAGATCTGGAAAATCCAGGTCTATGGCTCTTGAACATGTTTTCAAATATGTGATTCAAGCTTTTGAAGAAAAACAGTTTGTGTCACTTATTCTCTGTGGCTTATCTAAGGCTTTCGACTGCGTTGTGCCCGAGTTACTGGTTCGTAAATTAGAGTATTATGGCCTCTCAAGTAATTGTCTTGAACTACTTAAGTTGTACTTGTCAAATAGGCAGCAATTTGTATCTATAGGTAACAGTAATTCTCTTTGCTTGGATATTAAATATGGAGCACTCCAGGGTTCCGTTCTTGGCTCTTTTCTATTTTTGATTATGATTAATTATCTTTTCAGTAATTATGCTGACTCGGATATATTGTATGCTGATGACACCACGCGTCGAGTTAGACATGCTAATTTAAGTTAACTTGACTTTTTGTTTAGCTTAATCCTTAACAGAGCTCAACACTTGTTTTCAATTAATGGTTTTTAATTGAATAAAAACAAAACTCAATTTATGTACCTTGGGTTAAGAGAAATGTCTAACAGCACTTCTCAGTGCGTTAATTTACTAGGTTTTAAGCTCAATACCAAGTTCACATGAAAAAAAAAAAAAAAAAACAACATGTTTTTGATGTATGTAATAAAATTACTCACACTATATTTTTACTTTGTAAACTAAGGTCTGCTCTTCCACTTGATGGTTTGAAAAATATTTATTTTAGTCTTATTCATACTCATATCATATGGTATACACTTATGGGGACGCTCCCCTCACATTAAGGATATTTTAATTTGTCAGAAAAGGGCATTAAGAACTGTGTTGAATACATGTTCAGTCGAGCCATGTAAACCTCTGAAACTTTTAACTGATGTTAATCTATATATCTATTCTATTTTGTTGTGTATACCTAAAACAAAAAGGAGTACATACTGAGATCTGATGTTCACAGTATTCACATGAGAAACCATTTTAAATTACATATTCCTGGTTGCTGATTACCCTCAACAGCCAGTACTTGTTTTTACAATGATGTTAATTTCTATAGCAAACTTTGTTTTAATGCAATGCACCTTTTAATCTGTTTAAAAGGAAAATTTATCACTGGCTTTTATTAAGGCCCTTTTATTCACTTAGAGAATACACATCATATGTAGCTGATACCATTGTATTTTATCCATGACAATGTCTTATTCAATGTACTTGATCTCAGACAAATAAATTTATTATTATTATTATTATTATTATTATTATTATTATTATTATTATTATTATTATTATTATTATTATTATTATTATTATTATTATTATCATTATCATTATCATTATCATTATCATTATCATTATCATTATCATTATCATTATCATTATCATTATCATTATCATTATCATTATCATTATCATTATCATTATCATTATCATTATCATTATCATTATCATTATCATTATCATTATCATTATCATTATCATTATCATTATCATTATCATTATCATTATCATTATCATTATCATTATTATTATTATTATTATTATTGTTATTGTTATTGTTATTGTTATTGTTATTGTTATTGTTATTGTTATTGTTATTGTTATTATTATTGTTATTATTATTGTTATTATTGTTATTATTATTGTTATTATTGTTATTATTATTGTTATTATTGTTATTATTATTGTTATTATTGTTATTATTATTGTTATTATTATTGTTATTATTAGTACTATGATTATTAGTACTATGATTATTATTATTATTATTATTATTATTATTATTATTATTATTATTATTATTATTATTATTATTATTATTATTATTATTATTATTATTATTATTATTATTATTATTATTATTATTATTATTATTATTATTATTATTATTACTATGATTATTATTACTATGATTATTATTATTATGATTATTATTACTATGATTATTATTATTATGATTATTATTATGATTATTATTATTATTATGATTATTATTATTATTATGATTATTATTATTATGATTATTATTATTATGATTATTACTATGATTATTATTATTATCATTATTATTGTTGTTGTTGTTATTGTTATTGTTGTTGTTATTATTGTTATTGTTGTTATTGTTATTGTTGTTAGTAACTGAAGTCGCAATATGTAATTTAAATTTCAATTTTTTTTTCAGCTTTATCGTAACAAGTAATAGCTAAATTATCTGTATGGAGATATGGAGTGAAGCTTTTATCATAAATTGAAACAGGAAAATCATTAATATAGATAATAAAAATATAGTTGCCAAAATACTTCAATCGCTTATACGATTGAATTTCAGAATGTACAACAAAATATTCGATAAACGCCGAAATTGGTATTTAAGCTCAGGGTCATCGAAAGATGGACACAATGATTTTCAAGAAAATTTTATCACCCAAGAAGAGCTAAAAATATCAAGTATTATAGATTTTAGAAGTTTGGATTAAGTACTATAGGTTTCAGATGTTTGCATAGCAAATAAAACTAATTTTCTGCGAATAGTTCGTCAGGAACAGTTGCCTGTCTATTTTTTTTCATTTACGTCCTCCAACGTTAAGTCATATCGGACGATGAGGGAAATGGGTGAAGTGATGCTCAAATGAGCCCTGGATTCATAGAGCTTAGAGTTAGCCGACATTCGTCTTTCAGGATAAGGGAAAACCCCGGAAAAACCTTATCCAGGTAACTCACCCTGACCGAGATTCGAACTCGGGACCTCTTGAACGTGAGGCATACACTCTACCATCACGCTACCGAGGCGGGCACAGTTGTCTGTAAATCAGTTTTACATAGCTGATTAACCCTGTAAAATATACAAAATCTTAACTGAAACGTAATTACCTCAAATAAAATTTATGTGATATGTTTCCCATATTTTCTCTGATGTTGGTTTGAATTTTAGAATGCCCATGAAGCAGGTCTTTTTTATTATTTTAATTTCAGCTCCAAAATATTATTACTTTTATATTTATTCTTCTAAATTTATTTTAAAAATATTTAAGATGAAATCTTTATGATTTGTTGGAAGTGTTTTTGAAGTGAACGAGATCAATTAATGAGTGAAAAAAGACGTGTAATAGTTATGAATGGAAAAGAATCAATAATGTTAATTTGTTTTAACGATGTTAGGAGTTTAAAATTATTTGGAATAATGTTTTAATGTTAAATTGTCTAAATTAAATTTGAAAAAGAAATGGTAGAATTAAATACATAGAATGATTAGCCCGCCTCAGTAGCATGGTGGTAGCATGTCTGCCTAACGTTCAAGGTCCCGAGTTTGAATCTCGGTCAGGGTGAGTTACCTGGATAAGGTTTTTTCGGGGTTTTCCCTTATCCTGAAAGACGAATGTCAGGTAACTCTAAACTCTATGGACCCCGGGCTCATTTGAGCATCATTTCATCAATTCCATTCATAGTCCGATATGACAACGTTGGAGGACGTGAACTACAAAGAAAAAAAAAAAGAATGATTGATTGGTAATCATGGTTTTGCAAAAAGGAAAGGGTCATTCTAAGTGATAACGTCGCAGGAGATGGAGGTAAATCATTCTACGTGTGAACAGGACAGAAGACACGTTAAAGGACTCGGTTGCAAATTATAGTGCAAGAGTAACATAAACAATTATTTGATTTCATATTCTAAAGAGAAAAGATGCTGCTAAAGTTATTTATTAATCTATGTGACGACATTTTGTTAATCTTTATACAAAATTAAACATCGGAATATTTTAAAGAAGGTGAATATTATTCTTGCAATTTAATTGATAATTCCTATTCACGATTATGCAAAGAGAATGGAGTTTTAAAATACATCCTGTAGGTCATACTGAAGCTCTCTTTAAAAATCTAACCTTGACTTTACTTTCTGCAAATACAAGGAAATGTAACTAGTTTGAGGAAGAATGAGTAGAGATATTCTTAGAGTATAATACCTAAATAATTATTTACAGCGCAGATAAATGCTTTCCGGAGTCACTAACTGTTGTTACCTAAGGTGGCACACAGAATAGTGCAATTGTTTAAGTTTATCGCGTATTGATAAAAACGTGTTTGCTCTTTAAAGGGCCGTTGAAACGTAATCGCCACTTCCGCGCAGTTGACGCCGATAAGCGTCATGACGTGCTCGGCCAGTTCAATAGAGCCATCATAATGTGGGCCTTATCTCGGCGAGGAAAAAGGGAAAATGCAGCCCTTCTCCTCCTCCATAATCATCCTCATGGAATATGAAGATACTCTCCCAAATTACCATCGTAATCGTTTTGGTGTCTACACATCTTTTCAATCCTACGTTTTTTTTTTTGTTTTTTTTTTTCACGAACATGTGTCCTTTATTTCTTTCGGATGATATTTAAAAAGAAGAAAAGAAAAAAAATATCACTCACTTATGAGAGGGATGGCTCAGACGGTGTCGTCTGTGGCCCGCATTCGAGAGGCCCGGGTTCGATTCTCGTGGCTGACCTATCTGACCTGTGGGATTTCTAAAGGGTTTTCCGAGGTCGCTAGGTGAATGCTGGGTAGGTTAGTTATACCCCCAAATTTCCTGTCCCTTCATTTCATTTCATCTCCATTATCATTTTTCATCTGGTGGTCTCTTTCAGGTTAGAAGTGTCGGTGTGTGTCTCGGCGGTGCATTTTTTTTGGTAATTTACGTCTTCCAAGGTTGTCATATCTGACGATGAATGAAAGGGGTGAAATGATGCTCAACTGAGTCCAGGGTCCATGGAGCTTAGAGTTACCCGACATTGGTCTTTCAGGATAAGGGAAAACCCCGGAGAAACCTTATCCAGGCAACTCGCTCTGAACGAGATTCAAACTCGGGACCTCTAGAACGTGAGGCAGACATGCTACCATCTATGCTACCGAGGCTGGCCGTCTCGGCGGTGCATGGCAGGATGATATGCTCTGAGGAAAACTGCTTCCTCCTCCGATAGGTCGCTAGCCGGTCTCCGTTCCTCTGCAGGGACCATTTCGGGACCACCAGCCAGGGTCCTTTGGGGCTCGGATCGTCTGCCTGGGACCTTTGGGGCTCGGCTGCTGGTCTCGTTGCCGTCTCGCTGTAGGGGAGCGAGTCCTGGTTCTCTCGGAGGAAGTCTCTGTCCAAGTAAACTGTAGGGATCCTGCCCTCTGCAATGTCCTGGCTCCTTTGGACGGCCGCCCTCTGTCTCCTTCACCTCATTCTTCGTCCCGGGGTGCCCCCACTTGGGGGCATAGGAACAATGGGCCCAGCATGGTGGTCTACGTACCGAATCCCCCCGTAATGAAAGCCTAATCCTAATCATTCACTGACTCACTGACTCACTGACTCTTCTCACTCAATATCTAACCACATTACAGAGAAAGCTAAGATGTTTTTATTCATGGGACCTCCAAATGTGCATTTCTATTGAATTCTTGGTATCAACTTTTGCGATAAAACGGGAAAAGGACGCTTTTTGGAAGGATATGCACTTTTTCTTAGAATCTCCATAAACTAATATTTCAGAATCGTGATTGAAGTCAAGTTTCATGGTTGCCAGTAATTTCTATAGAAGCAATTTAATCTCGAGTTTTAACTCAAAAATGTATTGTCGCGAAACCATTGTTCACGATAGCGCGGCGCAGAGAGATAAGGAACAGATAGTGCCGGGCGGAGATAAAGAGCTTGCCAAAGCAGATAAACATAGCGCGGAGATAAAAGGCATGCCAAAACAGATAAAGTAAGGAAAATGGAACATTCTAGTGACATCTTGATTGATACAGAACATTCGATTTCTTGTTTGTATCTAGTAATATGAGTAGTGGTATATATAAGGAAGCCGAGACTCGCCAAGACAGTCGTAAACAGTTGTAAACAGAGTCGTGACGTGAGTTGTAACTGAAACTGCTGTTTTGGAAGTGAACTCTTTGTTGTATTCAACGACCTTGGAAGATTGTATTTGTGTGTTACGTAATTCTACTGGTGGACAAAGTGTATTTCTACGGAAATAAGGAACATTTTGAATTTCTGCAACTTGGACTTTTAATTCCACGAACCCACAAAGTTACAGTATTCAGCACGTCATTACCTCTCCCTTTAACGCTATGTCAGAGGTCCTGTCCTAAAACATAAGCTGTGAATTCGAGTTTTCATTCCTTCAAGCATTTCGATCAAGTCCTGTAAGGGATAAAGAACTGGAATTAAAATCGAAGGAACATTTCAAAATGCTGGACAAGGGTGGGCCTTTTGGGTCTTCTAAATCATCTCGATCAAGGTGAATTATTTGAATAAGGTCTCATTTAAGCATTATTTCACATATTTCATTAATCGTCTGATATGGCTTAACGTTGGAGAAAGTAAATTTAAAAAATCGGAATAAAAATAAGGCGAGAAAGTGCACAGAACGACAGGCACAATGCACCAGGTCTCTAATATTTCTAGATTGAACGTCATCGGATGCCCTTTTGTTACCCCCTTACAATCAAGGTCAGAGTTTGATAGAAGTTCCATGCTAGGGAAGAAACAGTTCTGTCCTCAAATTACAGAGGTGCATCACTTGGTTCACTTCGCTTAATCCTGGGATATGAAAAAGGAAGTATATAATCTATCCCACCTGGGAAAAGGACAGAAGAAGCTATATCAGGGTTGATTATTATCAGGAAGCAGAGGGGATTATGGTACGTAAGCGATCGATCAGCTGTTGAGCTTCTGGAAATATCCAGGAAGAACTAAAATGAAGGTCACAGAGGGCAATTAGACTAGGGGCGGCTGCCTACGCAAGGTCCTAACTTCTCAAGATATTACTTCCTGACGGGACGTCTCCAGAGGCCTATCTCTCCTCTAGGAGAGGTATTTCTGAAGAGAAACCGATCGCCAGGATTAATTCCACCGCCATTCATTCGACTGATCAATCCTGAAACATGTAAGGAAATGGTAATATAAAAATTCATGGCATTCACCTAGCAAGATAATATCCAGAAAGAACAGGTCAGACTAACTAGCCCAACAGAAATCGAACCTGGAGACCTTCCCTACACTTTATCACGGATTTAGTCAAGGTTAAGATGGTAGATTCAACGGGAATCGAACTCGGAACTGTCCACTGTGTACCATTTTACACGGCTTGAGGTCACGTTTCAAGTAAATTGTTTAAAAGTTTAATTCCAGCTCAGCTAGTAACAATAAGCATTGTTTAGATAATAATTTGAAAATCACTTTTCCTTTCGTGTCAAATTATTAAAGTTCATAATACACGACACTTAGTGAATGGGCTTAATACATGGTCATTTAAGATACAAATTAAATCTGACAAAATGGAACAATGAGTACGTAATTTAAACTTTACATGAAAGTTACACATTGAAGCCGTTGTTTGTGTTTGACCCCAAATCAAACATTGTTTATAAACTTTGCTGTTTTATTGGGGATTTAAAAAGTGGAAAAAAATGTTTACATTGTCTATGAAAGTGAGGTTGTGAGTAATTTGTGCTGTTTAATTAAAGAATCTTCTAATAATTATCATTGTTCACCGACTACATGGAAGCTAAGAAAAGAAAGTTTAATTTTTCATTAAACTATTAGATAGTCAAAAATAATCACAACACATCTCACCGAGACGAAAATTATCAAACAAAAGTAAAATATAGAATTACTTATTACAAATTCTCGATGCGAACATAAACCCAAGACATAAAATTCTTTTACAACATTGTGTTATTCCCCTCTATTTAACTTCTGTTGTATTTACGAGGTACGTGCACGTTACAGCACCTATTTTTTTTTTTTTTTATCAGGACTGGGACCAGATAGGAACTTCTGTATTTGTTTTGGAATACACATGGACTCTTTGTGAATGTGTGGCAGAGATGGCAGCACTGTACAGTGCATAGAACTCTAGTGGCAGCGACGAGAGTGCTGTTAGGACTGTTTCTAATACTTAAAAATGGCGAAGTTTTCATTTCAAGAACAGCGTGTAATCATTCGTTTTCTCCATTTTCGTGGTGTGACACCTATTGAAATTCATCGCCAGTTGAGTGAGGTACGTGGTGATGGTACTATGGATGTGTCTAATGTGCGTTCCTGGCTGCGACAGTTGAATGAAGGTAGAACATCGTCTGACAACCAAGACAGTCACGACCTTGCACTACCCGGTCTGACGACATGATCCAACGAGTTGTCTGTTTTTTTTTTTCATTTACGTCCTCCAACGTTAAGTCATATCGGACGATGAGTGAAATGGGTGAAGTGATGCTCAAATGAGCCCAGGGTCCATAGAGCTTAGAGTTCCCCGACATTCGTCTTTCAGGATAAGGGAAAACCCCGGAAAAACCTTATCTTGTAACTCACCCTGACCAAGATTCGAACTCGGGACCCCTTGAACGTGAGGCAGATACGCTACCACCACGCCACCAAGGCAGGCTGGAGAACGTTGTTTTGGAGGTTCACCGATTGAGCATTTTCAGATCTTCATGCAGGAGTGTGTGCACAGATCCCACGAAAATGCCAATATTGGAGTTGATGTGTGCAACTGTCTTGGTTTGTTGTCACACGATGTTCTGCCTTCATTGAACTGTCGCACCCAGGAACGCACATTAGACATATCCATGGTACCATCACCACATGCCTCACTCAACTGGCGATAAATTGCAATAGGCTTCACACCACGGAAAGGCGGAAAACGAATGATTACACGCTGTTCTTGCAATGAAAACGTCGCCATTTTAAGTATAAAAAACAATCCTAACTCTCGTCACTGCCACCAGAGTTCTTTGCACTGAACAGTGCTGCCATCTCTGTCACGCATTCACAAAGAATGCACTTATATATAAAAACACCCAGAAGTTCCTATCTCCTCCCAGCCCTGAATAAAAAACTAGGAGGTGCTATAACTTGAACACACCTCGTATAAGGAGAAGTTATGACGTAATCGTTAGTTTCTTTTCTACTTCATTAGTCCTTTTCTGTAATTTGTCAAATTTACTTCATATTAGTTTTTACTAATATTTTCCTGCTTTCTTCATATATTTATTTGATCTTGTAATAAATCTTCTTAACTTTTAGCTCTATTGGAAAACTTTCTCGCGTTTTTTTTTTCTTTTTCCCAATTAAACGTTCTTTCTTTTTCCTTTGACTGTTTTTCCAGAATATGATGCCAATTATAACGCAATCAATTACTTTTAGAGTATTTCTCCGCCCTTTTCCACCCACTTAAATTCATCATACCTGTCATCACCCATACATACCCCATTTCTGTCCTCTTTGTTGCATACTTATGTATTTTTCTCCATTCTGTTTTTAATTATGTCTAATATATAACCTAATTAATTTCTTATTTTATGTTTCAAAATCCTACATTATTGCTATAATGTTTTTCTGCCCAAGGTTCTGGGTTTCTATTTCTTCAATGTTGTCTGCATCTGTTGCAATCAAGTTTCTTTCCCCCGTTTCTTTTCTACGTGACAAAAAAGGAGGGGAAGGAAAAACACATAAATTGTATCTGATCATTGGTTCTCTCGTTCTACACATTCCATGCGTATCTACTTCCATCTTGTAGGTAGGTATTTTGTTTTATTTTATTTACGTCCGCCCCAACGGTGAATGAATTGCGTGAAATGATGCTCAAATGAGTCCAGGGTCCATGGAGCTTAGTTACCCGACATTCGTCTTGAAGGATAAGGGAAAACCCCGGAAAAATCTTATCTAGGTAACTCACCCTGACAGGTAGGTATGGGCATTCCTGACCCAACGTGTAAAGTAACTTGAATCCCTCCGCTTTTCGTTTGCTGTTTGCAACATAATAGCAATCTTATAACCCAGTGGTGGAACACTGTACTGATTACACAGTTACAATACAGGTACGTCCCACAAGAGTTGGATATTTACGGAAGAACGAGTCCTTTGTTCTGTAACATACAAAGATGCTACAATGTACTGTAAGTGCTAAGTATTCAGTGTTAAGTTCATTTTTCTGCAAGTTATAAACATTTTTTTTTCCAATTCAGTAAACGTTTATTACAGGGCTCTTCATTTAAAACCTAACGGGCGAATGACAGTTTGCCTGTCCGCGATGGGATGCACTACAGCCAGCTTTGTTCTCACATGAACTGTTCGCGTAAAGCATGAATAACAACACGCTTACCTTATAGAAGATGCTGAAAATGTGCACCCTCGGCTAAGCCGAGTATTATATCTGAAGACATTCCACAATTAAGTTGATTTCAACTCCTTTCCGGGGTTCGTTACAATATTTTGTTTCAGTTCTTCCAGTGTATGAGGATTTGTCCCGTAAACTTTGTCTTTAATGTTACCTCATACACTGTTAAATCGGGGGAGCGAGAGGACCATACACCAGCACTAATCACTTATCTTGAAACATTTCCCTGATTTTATTCGTGGACTTCACTGCATGTAATTTCGGTATCTCTCTTTTACAGTATGCTTGTAGAATACTGGACCGATGATCTAGTGCTAACAGTACACCGCTAGTCCCGCGCACAACGGCAGTGGGTGGTGGGGGATTAGGATTCGGATTTCATTAGGAGAGGATTCGGTACGTAGGCCACCATGCTGGGCCCATTGTGCCTATACTCCCAAGTGGGAACCCCCGGGAGGAAGAATGAGGCGAGAGGAGACAGGAGCGGCCGACCCAAGAAGCCACTACAGTGCAGAGGACAGGGTCCCTACACTTTAGAGACCTCCGCCGACAGGCCAGGACAATGGACACGCTCTCCTACTGTGGGAGGGCAAGGAACCCAGCAGCCGAGCCCCAAAGATTCCAGGCAGGCGATGCGAGCCCCCAAGGTCCCTCGCTGGCGGTCCCGAAATGGTCCCAGCAGAGGCGCGGAAACCGTAAACCAACCCACCGGAGGAGGAAGTAGTTTTTCTCAGAGCATATCATCCTGCCATGCACCGCCGAGACTCCCACCAACACTTCTATCCTAAAAGAGAGCACCAGATGAAAGATGGTATGAAATGACAATGGAGATGAAATGGAGGCAGAGGAAATTCGGGGGGATGTAATTAACCTACCCAGCATTCGCCTAACGACCCGGGAAAACCCCCGAAATAACCCATGGGTCAGGTAGGTCGGCCACGAGAATCGAACCCGGGCCTTCCGAATGCGGCCCACAGACGAAACCGCCCCCAATTGGTGGGTAGTGGGGGAATCTACCAAGGTCGTGAGAGAGGCGAAACACCGTGTTCTCGGAACTCTGCATATATATTAATGAATTAAGTACTAGATTTTGTTTACCATTTAATATTTACCTCCCATTTTAATAAATGTTTGTTTTTTAGCTTTTCAAAATAAAAATCAGCAGAACGTTACCGCTCCCTAGTGGTTGTGACACGCCTCGCCCACACCTGCCCCAAGGAAAGAGAGATCATTTAGATACAACTCTTTCTGGTATTAGAGAGCTTCTGCTCTCCGTAGGTCCCGTTTTATATATTTTAACCCTTATCCCAGATTCATCCACTAGAATCGTATGCCATTTTCTGTGGCCTTAGTCTAAATATTTTAATTTCTGACCTTTCCTTTTTTCCTGAGGCTAGTTTGTATATGCCTCTTTAGCCCAATTTAATTTCATTCACTACGTTTAGAGATGACTTAATATTACAGTTTAACTCAGTTTTCTGTCCAATAATGACTTTCAGACAGATTTTACATGCTTCTGTCGTTTACTCTTTGTCATATTGACTCCTTGCATATTCAAAGCTCGGCTGCCAAAACTTGGGAGACAGATTTGAAATGTAAGACATGACGTTTGGATTGTACAGAGTCCTTCAGAAAATCGCTCTTGCATACTTGATGTTCTATTTTAGTCCTTGGATGTTCGTGACTGACGAGAGGGCCACTTGATAAATTTATGAACATGTTCGATCGATACCCTGTCGCGATCGAAACACAATACTACGTTCATTTGTTCTCCTTATTAGCCGGGCGAATACCTGCACTTTAGTTGTAGCAGTTTTGAAACTCTAAACTGCAAATAAGGTGTAAACGTCACACGCATTGAAATGTCAGAATCAGCAGCTACTTTGGAGTTATTAAATAATTAAATACGGAGATTTATTCATCTATTTCTGCCCTCTCTAATTCCTTCATCTTACGATCACTTCCTCTTTCAACCTTAGTCCATCATCTCTCCATAAATCGCCCTAACTCTACTCTGTCACATGTGTGCCCAACTTACACGTAACGTGATGTTTTGAAAATCAGTAACCAAACTATGTTCTCTAGGGTGTTCTGTTTCTAACGGTATAACTAACAAAAATGATAGTTTACTACATACTCATCCTACCCACAATTAATGAACATTATGCTTACACACTAATCCTAAATTAAAAGGTACCTGTTCTGTTACATTCATATGTGTTCCACCAGTCACTCTTGCTATGGCTTCTATAAAACTGTGCCTAAGAAGTCTTATTTTTCTACCTACTTAGATAATTTTGAATTATATATTTACAGAAATCGTTTCATTAACTTATAGACAGAGACATTATAGTTTAATAAAATCATTACAGCAGTTTTTGGGGAGATCAAAGATACGGAAATGTTTTCCATCTAAAGTGTAGTTTAGTATGAGGTGGGAGGGAGTATTCTTCTTGGTGTGGGAACTTCGGAATATCCAAAGATAAATACCAGATTTGACATTTCGTTTTTAAATTGCGTTATACACATGGACAGACACATACATAAACCTTTTTAGGAATGCTTCTTTTTTAATTCTGCTAACCTCAAAAATGTATTTTCGGATAGATATAACTACCAAATTTTGAGGTTGACGGAATGCAACGGGTCCCTTTATTTTCGTAGTAGAAAAAGTAAACATTTTAAATATACGGTTTATGACTCTTATTCATAGTTTAAAATGCAAAATTAACAGATAAATTTCGGTTATAGTTTCGTTACACCTAGGTTGAATGTTTTGTGATGTCCATCGAAGAAAGAACTGCGTTTGTCGTCTGTCGCATGTCATAGTTAAATGATCTACGAACGTGGGCTTGGAAATCTATCTCCTATTTAGGCATTCTGTAACAGTTGCCTGTCAAAACAGCGTTCCTTTAATTACTAAACTCATATAGGAGGCTTTGATTGAAACGTTTGTAACTCTTTGTACATCTAGGTTAGATTGTTGTAAGTTTACGTCGTGTTTAGTTTATTTTTGCACTTCCAGACTCTATGGAAGGTTGGAAATAATCGTAATTAAAGAAAAATTCACATATCTGGCCCAGAAACAAACCAAGGACCTTCGAGCAGTAGTAAAGTTCTACAGAGACAGTCGGTATGGATTTGTATTCAACAAGAATAACAAAATATCAATCTATTTTGTACAAGATATAACAATAAGGTGTGGCCAATCTTTCAGGATGTATTTCTCATATGTAGAACAAGAACAGTTTGTTATAATAGACAGAGTAGGATGGCTTAGGCGATAGCGTCTGCTCCCTGCGTCTCCTCACCACCGATCACTCTTATTGTCCTCTCACTTCATTATATCGGAGGCGGCCCGGACATAGTCACAAAAGATTTCATAGATTTAGGTGCTAGGTCGTCCCCCTTCCGAACCATGTTATAGTAATAATTATGAACCAAATGTTGAAAGTAAGACTTCATTTTTCAAGTAAGAATTATGCAACAAGTGTAGTAACTATATGAAAGCAGTAGTAGATCGACAACTGTACACCTCTAGTTCCGGCCCACAACATAAAATCTTTCATGTATGAAATGTTCAATACACCCTTGGTTATGTTTTGTTAAGTTGTAATTGTTAGATTTAACGCTTATATTTTGTATTCCGTTTGAATAATGATAATATTCACATCAACTGTTTATTGGCTTAATGGTGTTCATTAGGGACGTGTTTACGATTATGTGTGCACAAATATGGGGTTGTCAGATGTTCATTTTATATTCAAGACGCACGGAATCTTCGTGCCTGTATTTAGAAAGGATACTAAACAATACGTAATTATCCAGGGATACATCAGCACATCCGGGATTCAATGCGACAGTGGATTTATGTATGTATTAATGCTAGCATTTGGTACATGCCATTTAATAGTTTCACATGCTGTGCTGGTATGTTATTTGTTTTCCATGATTAATGTGCCATGAAAAGTTGCAAATGAGCTGTAAGGTGGAAGCAAAGCGTTTCCTGTCCCATGTCTTGTGCATATGAACAATGTGATCGTACCTTACACCTGAACGTATAGATAAGACATTTCTTACAAAATTAGATACTAAACTTGAAATTGCATGCAGTATATTACAAAGTATAATCTTAATAAGCTAATCTTATTTATCTTCTTAAGTATCTCTTTTCTGAAGATGTTTGCCTACACTCACGATCCAGTTTATTACTGTATTAGCTGTATGGGTAACCATCATAGTTTTATTCCCTTATACTTCGCTTATTTATATTTATCTTGTCTGTTGTTCTATGATTGTCTCAGCACCTACTTTCCATGTTATCCATTTTTTCCTTTATAACATAACAGATAAGGTTCCTAACATTTATATCATTATCTCTACTTTTACAATGAAAATCTTTCTAATTAGTGTAACTCCATCAAAGTTATGTAATTTATGCGTTTCTCGCCGTTGTCCTATAAGATGGTATAGCAAAATGTTGGAAATCGGTATTTATTTATGTAAACATTGGGCATTTTATTAAATCCTTGTCGTTTCTTAAATATTTTAAATTCCTATCTCCAGCTCTAACTCATCTCGATTCACTTTATCGCATTCCTTTATGCATTTTCTCCCGACGTATTCTATTTTGATCTGCCTGTCTAGCCTCAAAACAACTCTACCAAATATTTAATGTCGTTCAATATCATCTAAGTAAATTTTTCCATAAACTTTTGTTTTAATTTGATACTTCCTATGTGGTGCATAACTTCCTGCACTTTGATAAACAGTGATCCTATCCATTTAAATTTCTCTTCGATATCAAACTATTCTCCCATCATCTTTCCAAATATCAATACTTATATTACAAGTCAGTCATTTTAAGAATGAGGTCACTTGAAAGAAGAAAGAAGGAGAAAAAGGAAACACATTCGCAAATTTTCAAAGTTCATTTTGATATATGCTTTTATGAGCTCTAATTTTTTTTCTACTTGTCTTAGTTTCTCAATTAAATTTAATTTAAGAGTGATAAAAACTTCTCGCAGCTTTTCTATAAACTTTTATTCGACATGCCAATGTCTTAAATACGAATCGTTTAATTCATTGTTCAGAAAATAATTAAAATTTGTTCGTGTAACTGTGTCAAAATGTTACACTAACATTTTACCATAGCTTATGTACAAAATTTGACATACAGGCTTTGCTATCTATGCCATTTACTTATGGTAGGCAGAGATAGTACTGCATTCCACCAAAAATTAAACTCTTCGTTATTCACTAAAATACATAATTTGGGCACCACTGTATATGTTTGAGTAATATATACCTATTAAATGCAACAAAATTGAAGAACTACCAAATAGATTATCAAAATCAGGATTTTCAATGATGTGACACGGATATGCAGATTCCCCGCACATTTGGACCACTTTTATAATTAGACTAACTTACAATTAATATGTTCAAGGCAGTAAAGCGAAACCAACTCCTATCACGTGATTTACGTGGGGAAGATGTTTTTGTGTCTAATTGCCTACACTTGGATAAGAATTGATACATACTGTTAAGAGGTGGGATAGGGACAGATTCTGCTCCAGCCAATGAAGGATGCGGTCGCCAACCCAGTAATACAAAACCCATTTAGAATGAAGAAAACTTCTGAGGGCGTGTTCAGAAAATTAAAGATTTACATTTATTTTGGCATGAAACTACCTTAAACATACCGTATTTAAATGAAAATAATCAGAGACATTTTTTAGTAAATCAAACATTTTCATGTAAGGTGTAGTTTGGGATTGACTTTGAAAATCTTCTCTCGCATCTTTGAAATACTATGGATTTAAATACCATGTTTAACGGTTAACCAATTGTTTGTTTTTGAATTATGCTGTTTTTAAACGGTCATACAGAAACTTTTTTTTTTTTTTTGAAACTTCCTCTTTTTCCAAGTTCAAAGGGTTTTAAGTTATGTATTTACATGAAATTTATGTATTAAATTTTTGAGTGGAACAGAATATTTTTCTCTAATTACTACTAAGTACGCAGAGACAGTTAAAAAGGATATGTAGCGTTAACATAAATTTTTCAACTCAATCTTCCAGAAACTATTTTTGAATAGTGACTTACGATTTGGAAAACGTTTAAGTATTTGAAAATTCAACTCTATAATAAAAGTATCTTTGGAACGGGAAAAGTCACACGCTTTGTATTAACCATAACGAAATCTGCATTATTTTGTGTAGCAAGGTATTATCCATTTGTCTATTACGGCTTAACACCTTTACAAAAGTAATTCATTATGAAGAATCTATTTCAGAAAATTTGGCATATACGTTTTATTTCTTATACAAGTATCTCACAATAATATGGCATGTTAATCAAAATTGTCAGAAACACTTTTTTTGAGAAAATTAAAAATCGTATATGTGGAGTGGAGTGGAGTGGATTGTGCTAAAAATATTTGTTTCGTATCCTAGAGACATGTTGGATTTGAATACTAAGTTAGGTGTTATACTATTGTCAAATAGAAATATATAACCTTTCCTTAAAATTACATTTTTCCTTTGCCTCAAATTTTTTAGTGGAATGACTTCTCTACTTAGTGTAAGTATAGAGAACGATACTCTGAGAAAGAGAGGGAGAGAGAGAGACAGAGAGAGAGAGAGAGAGAGAGAGAGAGAGAGAGAGAGAGAGAGACAGACAGACAGACAGACAGACAGACAGACAGACAGACAGACAGACAGACAGACAGACAGACAGACAGACAGACAGACAGACAGACAGACAGACAGACAGACAGACAGACAGACAGACAGACAGACAGACAGACAGACAGACAGACAGACAGACAGACAGACAGACAGACAGACAGACAGACAGACAGACAGACAGACAGACAGACAGACAGACAGAGAAGAAATGGAGGAAGGCGGCACAACCTGAGCGAAACCGCAGGTTCAGCCAGCTAGTGCAAATGCATTTGAAAATGTCTTGTTCGAGACTTTGAAATAACCAAGTACTAAAATATGCCAATACTTAATCCGTAACATTATAATGACGTAGGTGTGTAGCTAACTCCGGGAACACTTGAACATCAAGCTACCACACCCTGCCAGGGTTGCCATGACAACGTGTATGTTAGTAGAAATCACTGCTTGAAGAGGGGGTGGTCTTGGAAAGGTTATAGGGGACATCCGCCCTAGTAATGACCAGCCTCATTATCGCTTATATTTATACCTCATTCATCTATATTTGTATTAGAAAACATAACTGAGTTGATCCATAAGTACTGGCGCAGAAAATTTGGCATGCAAAATAAAATATTTTGACGATGCGTTTTAACTTTCTCGATAGCTAATGTGTTCTACAAGATACTGTGTATGCTTATATGTCTAATTTTTTTCTTATATAGTAAATAAAATGAAATATTAGGTCAACAACAAAAAGTGTTTTTGCGTTTAATTGAGGTGTGAAAGCCGTGTTCTGCTTCGAGGAGTTTCTTTGGCTTTGGCGTTTTATTTGTCAGTAAATGTCTTAAATATGACGTATTTTAATTGAAAATTTTGCTGCCATCTTCGAGAAAACAATTTCCAAAACGTTTCCAAATAAAGGTGGAGGTTTCTGATATTTTTTAATGGCATGCAGAGTCCAGTTTATTCAGAAGGAAATTTTTATAATTTCGTATAAGCTGTAAATCTAACATATAAATGAGTAAAGATTAAAAGTTTCAGCATAAGATAAAGGGGAATTTCATTGAGACTTTCATCAATGATTTCTAAAATTCACGTAGGTTAAATATATTTGTTTTCTTATGCTATTCTTTCTTATTAGTTGTCTTTCAATCACTTGCAGCAGTGAGCCACTGTGGTCCCACTAGTTGTCTAAAGCCATCTACCCATCTCCTGATATGTCCAGCAGTATGCATTTAAATGTCCAGAGCGCTACTAAAAGTATATTGATTTATTAATTTATTATTATTTTATTGGATAGAATGTTGAGTTGCCAAAGGTGTATAGGTGCTATAGGTTTTGGGTGTCCTGGTTTGTTGCACATTAATTTAGATATTTTAAATCTCGTCAAAGGTCCTGTCCCTGTGATATCCCTATTTAGCTCAGGAAGCAACTGAAGTATTTCGTACAGCCGATACAACGTCGTCGGTCAATCTTAGGTCTGGCATTCCGTGCCGGTTATCCCTTCTATGTGATAAGATGTCCTTGTCTTATACCTGCTTGTTAACTTTGGCGACACTTTGTCTGTATAGTTTTTCCGCAGTATTGACATTTTTCAATCCCTTGGTTATGTAATACCTGAAGGACGCTTGAATGTCCAGCAGAATCAAATGCCTTACTGTAATCCACAAATGGAACGTTAAATTGATCTACCTTTTCTATGATTTCGTTATTCGTTTGGATGTGATCCCCAGGGTTGATTCCAGAGTGGAAGTTCACATGACTGATTATCATCTTGTCATCCTGCTTATTAGATGTTCAAAAATAAACCTAAAGCATAAAAGTCATTAGTTGACAATTGTTTGCTTTGCTTCTTCTGTAGTACCACGGTTTTGTTGAAAGTTATAGACAAATATTATTGGAGAAAAATGTAGATTTCCTTTAAACAGAATTTACTTCAATTAATTTTTATATAGCATCAGCTACATTTGAGATATATGTTATTATTCCAGACGGTTACAATATTCTTAATTTCTTTTCTATAACAGATTATCGTCAACATATACTTTATGTTTTCAATGGTTAGCTATCTTCTGTTGCTTATTAAAATATGCACATAGCGAAAAAAGCTTCTTTTGTCAGCTCACAGGAACTTGCAGTACTTTTCAAATGAGAAGAGCTTTGCTGTCCAGCGAATCAGGCACCGTTATTAATTTTGAGTTACCACTTCGTTAGTCCCACTCTTTTCATATTTTTCCTCTCACTCGCAAGTTAGTGTAAATACCTCGCGAGACACATCTACTTTGCCCACATCATGTGTCGATCTATGACTAGCCGCTGAATTCACCGCTTTTGGATGAATTGACGTCTGTTGTATTGTTGCTTAAAGTGACAACACTGATAGTTACACCTGGAAGGATAAACATAAGGTCCACTTTGTGCTAAAGCTGACATTTTATTTTAGTGGTATTTTTCTAGGCAGTTCGAAATGGTTCTTCAATCTTACACATTTGATGACATCCTGAGATTTTTTAATGTCCTGTCTGCTATCTCCTTCACTACGTTCTAGCGTTTCCTGGTACTAAATTTAATTGGCAGCAAGTGACTTTTAAGCTCATTAACGAAGCTTTGTCGCCCACGTATACCTTCGATATGTTTACACGACAACAACAAACATGCACCTTCTTACCGAACTTAATCATCTGGCATCTCAATTGAAGAAGTTTGCGAACTTACAGGGATATTTTCGGAAATAAATTTCTAAAAATAGTTGAGTTTAATATTTTGAGATACCTTTGTTTGTGTAAAGCAGGTTACATTTTTATAAATATGTAGAGACACTGAACAATAAAATATGACCTAATTTGTTTTTTTGTGTATACAATGAATAGAGTTAAGAAGTTTTCCTTACAGCCATTTTCATCATCTCCATCACCGTTAGAGAACGATAACTTCCAGATAAGATGGGGATTCTCCAACGAATGAGCTACTATTTGTTTTACCAACTTTCTAGATTTACTGAACTAGGCAATTTGCAGATGTTATTAAAAATAACATAGTTGTAAATCTAACAAAAGATGGCTGATATGATAGTGTTTGGTTTCCATTCACATTCCACTCACCGACCACTCTGTTTTCCCTTTTCGTGGTTCCCCTCAGTAGACCGTAAACACTGAAACGGGATATTCAACACTACAATGAAAACTTGCACCTACAAATAAAGTAAATAGAAACGCTACAAGAAGGTTTACTACTCGACTAAGGCCATCTCTCTGAAATTAAAGTGACTACATATAGGAGATATTCGTTCACAAAATACCACTTTAGGGTTTTAAGCCTCCTCACCACCTGGTTCAAACAATGGCGCTTGAGCATCCACCCTCAGAAGAGCCAAGCCATCACCTTCTCCAGAAGGCAGCTAGAGGACCTACCGCCTGTTCGTCTAGCCGGTGAGGAAGTCCATTGGCAATCATATGTACGATATCTAGGCGTTTTGCTTGATGTAAAACTGACGTGGAAGGACCACATCACCTACACAGCCAACAAGGTCAGCAAACGTAGGGGTATGTCATACCCATTGTACAATCGACGCTCAGTGATGTCCATATCCAATAAATTGATCCCCTATAAACAAGTCTCTGACCAACCATCACTTATGCCTGTGCCATTTGGGGTATAGCAGCTAAAACTCGCCTACAACGCCTTCAAGTCCTACAGTCTCGATTCCTCCACGGATTCCCCTACCCTAACAGACTAAATTCACACCCTCTCACTCCCATTTTATCAGAACCTCTCGCATAACTTCAACTCCCTTATACGCGGTCTAGGTGAGTACGTCATCGACCCCGGCGAAAAATACAAAAGACCAAGACTTGTTTTAGGCACATGAAATCACTACCGTATCAAGTACACAACTAACTTTATATATAACACCAAAACGAACCTCTACCGTCATTTGCTCTAACTTGTAAAATATTCAAATATTCTACTGCCAGTAGAGGGCTTAGCCCCGATCTGGCTAGAGACTGAAAGTCTGGCTTCCGGACTTTCAAGTGTCCAATCGCAGGATTATAGCTAAAGTGGGCAGCAACAAACCAGACTGTAGGAGCAAATGACTACGCTACTGAGGCCATTTGTTAACAAGTTACTCGAGCTGACGGCATACTGAATCTTTGATATCAGGTAAGTATGTGACAAAAATGCGAATTGCATTCACACGACTTTTTCTACACAAACTTCAATAAACTATCGTTATAAACCTGCTACTCTACAGACTTATTCTTGATCCTGATAAACCTTCAGTTCAAATTTACACATTTAAATGCAAAATACATAAGATAAAAATATACATTTTTACTTTCTGTATGGTATACCTAGGTAGAGGGATTATTCCATTCCCAATCAAAAATTTGATATCAAAGTTTAACCAGGAATACATTTTCGACGCCCCTAAAATCACACAAAAAATTTTAGAAGGTCCTTGTGTGTATAGTATATCTGAGGTACAACATTTTCTATAGATATTAAGTTTCAGATTAATTTTGCATCTGTAAGAGCTTGTAGCATATCTGCTGAAATCAGAGAGACATGTATGCTAATCTTTAAGGATCAAGTATGTTCCTAATAGTCACGATATTTGAGATATTCCCCAACCAGAAATCGAGACATTTTGTAGGCCATGCATTTGGAAATTACCAAGATATGATGCAAAGGTTTTTGTAGCACATCTTTCACCTGGGGCACGACATGTGGTGTTGCCCCACCTTGCATGAAAATAATGTATATAGCGCCATAGTCTCACCTGATGTCAACTTTGTCCCAATTCTCCAGCATTTGGCTTAATTATCATATCCACGAGGTTTCTGATATCTATGATTACTACAATCCACTCTGTGTAGTATAAGGAACGCGATATACATAAGTGGTCTGAAAAGTTTTCGACCTAATAAAGATACAAGACACTTTTTCAGAATTTTTAATTTTTATTTTTCATTCTTCAACATAGTCCCCTTTTAACTCTACACACTTCTCTCAGCGATGCTCCCCTCTGTGTAACCCGTCCAAATAGTACTTGGCGTTTTTCTCTGCAAAATAACTGCCTCGGTAGCGTGGTGTTAGTGAGTCTGCCTCACGTTCAAGAGGTTCCGAGTTCGAATCTCGGTCAGGGTGAGTTACCTGGATAAGGTTTTTTCCGGGCTTTTCCCTTATCCTGAAAGACGAATGTCGAGTAACTCTAAGCTCTATGGACCCTGGGCTCATTTGAACATCATTTCACCCATTCCATTCATCGTCCGATATGACTTAATGCTGGAGGACGTAAAATTACAAAAAAAAAGTTCATGAAGGTGATTGCCTCTTCATTTGACGAAAACCTCTGCCCTCCGAGCGCAATTTTTAGACGAGGGAACAAAAAGAACTCGCTTGGTGCTAGATCTGGTGAGTAACACGTATGGTCAAGCAGTTCAAACCGTAATTCGCGGATTTTCGCCATTGCAAGCGCTGACGCGTGAGACGGTGCGTTGTCTTGGTGAAACAGGATGTTGTCTATCTGCAAATGTGGCCGTTTTTCCCTACGTTCTGCCTTCAGCTTGTCAAGTAGTGATGCGTAGTATGCTCCTGTAATGGGTTTTCCTTTGTGAAGATAATCGATTAAAATAACTCCATGACTATCCTAAGAAACAGTCGCCATCACTTTCCCAGCCGCAAAAATAGTTTTTTTTTTTTTTTTGCTTTTTTGGAACCGGTTCCCCTTTACTGTCCACTCCCCGGACTGTATTTCTGTTTCGGGCGTATAATTGTGTATCCAAGTTTCATCTACAGTAATTAATCGGCGCCTAAACTCGGATTTTTGTGCCTAAACTGCGCCAACACAGCGTTGGGAATGTACATTCGAACACGTTTTTGGTCTAACGTTAGCAAATGCGGCACCCAACGTGCGGACAGCTTTCTCATGTCTAAATGTTGATTTAATATGTGACAAACACGTTCTTTTGACATGTTCATAGCCTCTGCTATCCCTCTCATTTTAATTCGGCGGTCGTCTAGCACCATTTGGTGAACTTTGGCGATGTTTTTGTCGGTAGTTGCATATTTTGGACATCCGAAACGTTCATCATTTCCCAAGCCCTCACGGCCACGTTTAAATTCAGCTGACCAAAATTTCACTATGGTAAATGATGGTGCAGAGTCCCCAAACACAGAATCTAACTCATCTTTGATTTGCGTAGGGGTATTGCCTTTCAAAAACAAATATTTAATGACAGCTCAATACTCGATTTTGTCCAGGTAACACTCACATCAATTCACTCAAACGACTGTTACATAACAACAGAGCGTCCAAAATGGCTGAAACTTTGGTGAGTAACTATCAATAGATGAACAACGAAATTCACTGGCTTATATTTATGAGTGCTGCCATATTCATGTTGAGGTCGGAAACTTTTCAGACAACCCTCGTATTCTTGGGTTCTTATTATTTAATATATTTGAAAGAAATATTTTACCAAAATGTATATTGTTTTCAATTTACTTCTCTATCCAGTATCTACATAACTTCTACGAACTCTTCTTGCGAAAACACATTGCTCTATCTACTTAAAAGATAAACAATAGCATAACTAGTTTCATTGCTATTTTGTTATCGTCAGAAAGGATATAGTGATAGTCAAATGTTTAAGAAAGTTTATTTTAAATAAAGTGTGAGGTTTTACAGTGCTATCTAAAACCTTTTGCGCTTAAGATTTTTGTCACTACGTATGTGAGATCTTAAACCCAAGTTTAGGACAATTTTTGAGAAAATACATTATTTCAAAAACATTTTCATACAAAAGGTAGTGGATGAAAGGACTGTAGATGAAGAATATTAGTAAACATAGTTACCGAGAACGTGCTAGAAGCACCATTATCAGGCGTTTCATCTTTCCTGCCAAACTTCTACCCCCAAACTATATTCCAAGTGCTTACAGCGCCATATTTTCATATTGTGGGAACTTTTGAACTATTTATTTTTGCACAATTTGCGAGGTTATAGTTTAATTAGCAAATCTACGAAGTTTTGAGTCCTACGTGCCACAGTGAACACTGTCACTTTAATTACAGCCACTCATTAAAATATTTGTAAAACCAGAACAAAAAAGAATCGATGATATTCTAATGATTATGATAGATTTTACATGCCTGGCTGGTCCACAGGGCGAGTAAAAAGTATGGAACGATGACTGCAACCCCGCTGTTGCAACTCTATGAAGTGATATTTTTTAGAAATGCTAGAAGATATTAACATGCCCTCACGTTACTATAATTACAAATAAAGCGTGAGTTGTTTTTTGTTGTTAAATGGCAGCGTTTCTTTTTTTCTGCAATCCTCCAGTCCTCAAGTCTCGAACGTGCAAACAAATGCCCCTTCAAATCACAATTTAAATTGATTAGGACCTTACTGCATGTGTACTGAGCAAAGGAAAACGCTTGATAAATTAAACAATACAGTAGACTACTTTTTTTTTTAATTTAAGTCCTCCAAAGTTAAGTCATATCGGACGATGAATGGAATGGATGAAATGATGCTCAAATGAGTCCGGGGTCCATGGAGGTTAGAGTTATCCGACATTCGTCTTACAGGATAAGGGAAAACCCCGGAAAAACCTTATCCAGGTAACTCGCCCTGACCGAGATTCGAACTCTGGACCTCTTGAACGTGAGGCAGACATTCTACCAAGGCAGGCAGTAGACTACTTCAATATGTGACTTTGGATTTAACAATACAGACAAAAGCTAAGCTAGTAAGGATAGCAATGAATGAGTAGAGCCAGACTGAAAAATTCAATGCCATAGCCGGGATTTGAACAACGGATCTCCCGCTCTCCGTGCGGTTGCTCTAACCCACTGAGCTACAATGGCCAACATGCCGACATGACATTAAATTCTCCAACTGACTCGTTTGTTTCCCGGTAGACCAGTAGGGGTTCTCATATGCTATGAGACACGCACCTTTTGTGGCGACTTACTATGCTGTAAGTACTTAAGTCCCAGGCTCTATAGTTAAACCACTATGTTTTTGAGGTAATTGACTTTTTTTTTGTAATTTTACGTCCTCCAACGTCAAGTCATAACTGACGGTGAATGAAATGGCTGAAATGATGCTCAAATGTGCCCAGGGTCCATGGAGCTTAGAGCTACCCGACATTCGTCTTTAAGGATAAGGGAAAACCCCGGACAAAACCTTATCCAGGTAACTCACCCTGACCGAGTTTCGAACTTAGGACCTCTTGAACGTGAGGCAGTCACGCTACCATCTACGCTACCGAGGCGGGCTCAGTTAATTGATGGAAATAATAAAAAAAATAATCAAAATAATCTAATGATTATTTCCATCAATTTACCTGAATAGCATGGTGGTTTAACTATGAAGCCTGGGACTTAAGTACTTACAGCATAGTAAGTCACCACAAAAGATGCGTGTCTCATATCATATGAGAACCCCTAGTGGTCTGCCGGGAAACATATGAGTCAGTTGGAGAATTTAATGTCATGTCGGCATGTTGACCATAGTAGCTCAGTGGTTTAAAGCAACCGCATGGAGAGTGGGAGATCCGTGGTTCAAATCCCGGCTGTGGCATTGAATTTTTCAGTCTAGCTCTACTCATTCAAACCTTAGCCTACACACGGCTAGTGTTAAAGAAATGATTATTTCTAAGGATAGCAATGCTTACTTAATTGCAAAATCTTCCTGAAAGGAATTAGTCATGACAGAATTGAAGTACCGCCAAGATCTCCTGACCTGAACCCCTTAGTTTTTCTTGTGGGGATATTTGAAGTGGGGGGGTTTACAAGGTCCGACCAAGAGATCTTGAAGAGTTAAAGCAAAGAATTAGGCAACAGATGCAGCTGATCAGGCGAACAGTGTTGCTGGAAACACTGTTGCATTGTTTGGCAGTAAATAGAGACCATTTTGAGTACCTTCTGCAGTGAATTCAGTATGTGTTACAACACATACCACTAATTTTTATATGAATGTTTTTTCTTGGTTTAAATTTCGAGTGCTGTAATACGCCCAAATACATTTAAATTATAGTTATCTATCTGTAGGTACGTTCCGAGTTCCGAGGACCCCCAAAAAATTGCCATTAAAAATTACTTACAATCATAGTAATATGAAAACATGTTGATATCTTACAGCTTTTCTAAAAAAAATATCCCTTCAACTATAATAGTAAAGTTAAAAATTTCTTCCATACTTTTTACTTGCTCCATATAACCAAAGCAAAAATGTGGTATAGGAAAGTATAATACATTTTGAAACTTAGACTCGAAAAGCAAATAAAATATGCAAACGAAATTTAAATAGGTTAATGCATAAGTTAGGGAACGTTAACGTTACATTTTCAGCCAATTCTTTAGATCAGAGGGACTAATGGAGGGGACATAGGATTATTCCATCCCTCTATTTCATTTTTCGGTTTACCATAAGCAACTTGTCACCGTAAAGTCCAACCACCCGTAGCAGATGGTGGTGGAAAGTTAGAGAATGACACTGCAGGTGACGACTTATTTTGTTGTTGTAATTTACGTCCTTCAACGTTAATCATATCGGACGATGAATGGAATGGGTGAAATGAAGCTGAAACGAGCCCAGGGTCCATAGAGCTTATAGATACTGACAATCTTCTTTCAGGATAAGGGAAAGCACTGGGAAAATACCTTTTCCGGGTAACTTACCCTGACCGAGATTCGAACTCGGGACCAATTGAACGTGAGACAGACACGCTACCATCTACACTTCCGAGACGGGCAGGTGACGGCTTAGCATGCCTAATTTATACAGTAGGATTTCAATTGGAATATTTATTTAAAAGACTAAGAGACTGACATTTTGACAAATAATTACTAAATTAACGAATTCTAAATTGTTACACGTAAATACACTTAAGATTCTCGTACAGTATATGGCATACTTCTTATCTCATTGTACTACTTTTAAATTCTAATTAACTGCATTGAGATGTTCTTTCGCATTTATTTCAATTTCCCAAGGTTTACTGTATCTTGCGCCTCAGTTTTGACCGGGTTTTAATGAAAACCTTTATATTTTATCGTAATAAGCATGTTCTTAAACTTACGTTGTCTTTAAAAGATCTAAGGAGAGGGAAAAAAACCACAGAATTAAAATACCACTAATAACTATCCTAAGTATAAAAAATAAACAATACAATTTATTGCTCTACTTATAATTTTATTTGCAAGGTTCTGTCAACATGTTTTAGTAAATATTATAAGAGATTTAGCATCTTGAGAGCAGGGGCACCATCTAGGGGGCGCTTCTAAGATAAAGGAATAATTAAACTGTTTGTCTTAAGCATTTTGATAACTGTAATTTTAATATAAATACTTTACATTTAAGACAGAAAAGAGGATTTTTAAGTGTAAATCTTGTTAGTGACTGAATGAAAATGCAAGAAAGCTTAATGTAATCTCGCCCCTTCCACCCCCCAGTGATTGACATTCCTGTTTGGTAGGCAATTATGTTATAAAACTGATCCTTTGTCAATACGATACATTTGTGAGAAGAAGCATGCGTGCAATTTTCAATATAAGAATTACAGATAGTTTTAAATTGTATTGATTTATCGTTAAGCACTTTAAAATTACTTTCTGTACTCTTTGAACTTTCTGCAGTTTTAACTACTACACGTTCAGTTGTTTCTTACGTATTCGTGCAAAAGTACGTAATGTCAATCGTAACGTAGCAAAACTAACATTCGTTTCAGTATTAGTGTTCACCGACACAAAACGTACACTGAAATTAATTCTGAAGAAACTTATCATGTAGAAAAATATCAGATTAGATATGTGTTTGGAAGACAGTATTACCAACCTGCAGGATGTAGCGGTCTCTGTTCGACAGCCTCCATGGCAACGCACCACAAGTATCCACTCTCACCAAAGTATAACAGCTGACTGACGGCTTCCGACCGAACGACCAACCGACACTCCCCTCTCCTCTTCTCTTCACTCCTCCCAGACTTCAATTACTGCTCCCGCACACTCGACGCGATATTTCCTCCCCCTTTTTTGTTTATATTTAGCGATCATTTGCTGCGCCCCACACTCTTATTTATGTGGACAAAAGGTTTGGATTTAATATGGGGATGTTTGAGAGGTGGGTACACGAAGTGTAAGACAATGTCATCGAAACGAAATATAGCAGAAAAAAACTGTAAAAACGGGCGACTAAATGGTGAAAAGTTACTTCTTTTTGTCTTATTACTTCGAATTTCATCATTAACTTGACACATTCTATCAGTGTAGATAAAATATTTATATTTTTAAAATATTATTTAATAGGACTATATGTCATTTTGCACTGTGTAAACTTCATATTTTGGAATGGAAAGAAGTGGAGAGGCGTGTCTTTCAAAGCGAGAAATGCTCCAAATAGTAATTTTCATCAAAATAAGAGAGAATAATGACTCAAAGAACTAATGTTACTCTACAGTACTCTTTCTATTCTACAGTCACACGTAGGCCTTTCTTGCATTTGAGATAGTCACAGTACATACAAAGATATTCTTGTCTCTCCTCTCCTATCAGATGTTCCAATTTTTCCTAGTACTGGCCCACACCTCGCGAACTTAGTCTAAAATGGAGAAAGTATGCAATTTACACTCTTTTGTTAATAACAAGAATTTCCTTTTTGTCACCACTAATTAATTACCAATGTACGTAAAATACTATTACTAATGCTGTTGAAATATACTCATAGTTGTATTTAAAAGTTATATATAAAACTTCAGAGACTTCACGTGATAAAATCTGTCAGTGCTACCTTAGAGTCGCGATTGCTTGCGGAAATCTACGAAGCATGGTAGTGAAAGTTATCAATGCGTAAATACAGAAATATTCATTATTGAATGAGATCGCATAGCTGGTCACTCAAATCCAAGCAGCTGTCAAACTGTCCGCAGCACCACGAATGTTCAGGAATAAATTTTGAAAATGTATCCATAGGAAGTAAAATATTGCTAGGCATGAATTTTTTGTTCTTTTTCACCTGAAAACGGCGCTTCCGGCTCTTCATTGTATGCTTCGGCATTGGTGGATAGTCTTTAGCCCCTCTTTTAGGGGAATTTTTGCAGTACAGTTTGGTAATACTTATAACTGAGTTCGAACAATGTTGTTTTGTTTCTTTGCAAACAAATGAGAATTTGTTTCTTTCCCTTTCTGATACTGATATAGCTTTTTTCTGTGGGTGCATGGCGTTTACTCAAGAAGTATTACAATTAAGTATAATAAGTACTTTTGAGAATGTACTTCGGGTTAGTACAAACGTTGGTTGTTAGTTTATGTTGATGCATTAAACAAAAATTTAAATAGTTCATAAGATGATATTTTCCTTAATAAACATGTAAGTAGATCAGTGAATTGGTTTCTTGAGTATATTTCTGAGTAATGAGTCAAGAATTTAGCGGAAGGATATGGCTTCTAGTGTTCCCTTAGCTCCAGAGTTAACCAGATATTAACGTAAAATCTTTCATCTCTCTAACGTCGTAAAACAGCTGTAAACTGCAGACGTCATATCGTTCTTCAACCGGAAATATTCGCGTTTTATGGTTGGAAGGAGCGCTGTGCTTCATGAAATAGCGTTTATGAATCACCGTCGCTTCTCGTACAAGACAGAAAGGATAGATCATGTTTATATAAGAACAATACTATATGATAGATTTTACCTTTCTGTTTATAACTGGACAGCGACTTTCAGTAAGGCGAACTAGGTTCGATACCACGGGAGGAATGTAGGTTTGTGGTGGACAAAGTGTTTTCTCCGGGTTCTCCGGTTTCCCCGCAATTCATTCACCATTGCGTCATAATACCTTGCCAGCTTCTGTAACGTAGGTGGTAGCATGTCTGCCTCACGTTCAAGGTGTTCCGAATTCGAATCTCGGTCAGAGTGAGTTATTTGGATAAGGTTTCTTTTTTTCCGGAGGTTTCCCTTATCCTGAATAGATGAATGTTGGATAATTCTAAGCTCTATGGATCCTGGACTCATTTCAACATCATTTCATCTCTTTAATTCATCGTCCGATACGACTTAAAGTTGGTGGACGTAAATTAAGAAAATTAATCCTCTTTGCATTCATTGTACCGGCATCTAATTCACCCTTTTACTAGTTATCAGGCTGTTCACCTATCATGGATGTCCTTTAGATTCACAGTTCCTTTGCTTTCGACAGAAGCCCACTTGTACGTCCTGGGGGTACTAGTCCTTCATGCGTGGAGAGTAAAATGCAAATAGAGATGTTTATAACTTCTTTGATCTCATACAATATTTTAAATTGTTAATCCTATCATGCGTTTAGTGAGCCTCGAGTATTGAACAGTTAGTCTAAATCGCAGGTTGTAGACTACTTCAGAAATTTTACCCGTCATAATTAATAAAATAATTATACACTTCGGCATTTTCTGGAAAATACAGATCAAAGACTGGCACATCATACCAGAACATTAGATCACTTGGGGATAAATCAAACTGCACAAACACTTTATAAAGTTATCTCTCTGTTATAATAAGCTCTTCAACGTTATAAATGAAGGTGGTGAATATTGGGAGGCTAATTATCAACAGCGATCAAAGGACACTGACGGATTCAAAATAAAGGCTGAAAGAGGAGCTGGTATAGTATATGGGACACAGGAGTGGTGTCCTTTGACAACAGTATTACAGACAGAATTATAGGTCATCGGGACCTTGTATGGAGTGAGGACAGGTATCTGGATGTACTGGAGCCCTCTGACGTCTGAAGGGCGTTCTGCTCTTTGGAGGAGAAAAGGGTGTGGTGAAAATAGACAGATATAAAATCAAGTACGAGGGCTGTTCAATAAAGAATAATCACACATTTTTGACAACGTACCTTTACTCATCCTTATAATTTTGATGGTCCTTCTCAACATAGTCTCCCCTAAATGCGATGCACTTGTCCCAGCGTTTCTGCCAGTCTTCTAAGACATGCTGGAAACCATTTTTGAGAGACCCTTCAAAATCGCCTCCGCAGCCTTCACCACTGCTTCTGATGATGGATAATGTCTCCCACGAAGGCGTTTCTTGAAGTTGGCGAATAGAAAAAAGTCACATGGGGCTAAATCCGGAATATAGGGAGGGTGAAGAATGCACTTCACGTTGATTTTTGCAAGATATTCAGCAACAACATTGGCAATATGCGGCCGCGTACTATCGTGGTGCAACATCCAGCCTGCTTCACGGAAATGTAGTATTTTCCGCCTGATATGGACTTGCAATGTTTTCAGGACATTCCTGTAGTGTTTTCCAGTTACTGATGTGTGTGCAGGTACAACATACTGATAAACCATTCCATGAATATCAAAGAATGAGATGACCATAACTTTCCCAGCAGAAGCAACCAATTTTGCTTTTTGGGGGATTGGTGATGAAGGAGATTTCCACACTCAGCTTTGCTGTTTGCTCTCAGGATCAAAATGATGCAGCCAGGTTTCATCAGCAGTGATTACATTTGGAAGCAACTCCGGATCTTCTTCTAAAATCAACTTTAACTGCATTTTACCTCCAATGCAGCGGTAGGCGATACTGAACATGTCTGAACTTGCCTGGTTCTCACAGGCAGGAAACAGGAGTACCAACAATGAAACTATTGCGGCTTATTTGTTTCACATTAAGCTAACAGAATATAAGAAAATTTTAGTGCGAAAAATTATGACCGTAAAAAAATTATGATCATTCTTTATTGAACAGCCCTCGTATATTGGGGAACGTTAGTATCGGAGCATTGCTGGTACAAGAACATAACCTTTGTTGATACTGTGAACTTGTGGGTTCGTAGAATTAAAAGTCCGAGTTGCAGAAATTCAAATCGTTCTTTATTTGCGTAGAAATACATTCACATTAGCAGCATTACATCACATACACAATCACGATCTACCAAGGTCGATGAACACAACAGCGTTCTGATTACATCTGTTTACATCAGTTCTCGTTACAACACTTTACAGCTGTTTACTGCTTACGACTCTGTTTGCGACTGTCTCTTGACGAGTCGTCGCCTTCTTAAATACCTCATTGATAAATTCTAGATATTTCCGGAACAAACAAGAAATCGAATGTTCTATACAACAATCAAGATATCACTAGAATGTTCCATACGGGAAATCTTATCTGTGCCGGCAAGTCCTTTATCTTGCACTGTTCCGGCATACACTCTATATCCGTGCTGCCTATCAGTTCCTTTGTGTGCGCAAGCCGCGTTATCGCGTTCGCGACAATACGTTAAAAGCCTAGCCGCAGTCTTTCTGAGAGTTGATATGGCACTGCCAGGTGGCACTGCGGTTGCTGTCAGCGTACCTCATGTGATCGGCAGTCACTAAGGTATGGCTAGATGAATCCAATACTCTATCATGGGTATCGGGAAGAGCAGAAACCATAGAAAGAAGGAGAACCATAGGAGAGCAAGAGGAGGTATATGGACAGTATCAGAGCGGACAGGCACAGCTGATTATGCAGAAGAGGAAAGATGACAACCTAGTTATCTGGAACTGAAGAACTAGCTCCATCTACTGATGCCAGTCCCTTTTGGAGATGGATACAACCAGTAGGAAAAAGCTTTGGATACCAGTTGCAGAAGAGGAAATTTTAAAATTGTAGGAAACGGTCTTTCGTAATTATAATAATTAACAAATCTTCAAAAGACGCCAATCTTGGCGAATTGGATTCTTACCAAGCTACTGCTAGCCAGTGTACCAATGGAAGGTATATAGCACATAAGCTTCTGAAAAGTGGAAGGTGATGCTGTGGTAGAAGTGTAAGCAGCGACCGGTTTACTCTGCGCATTCGTCCTGCTAATTCGCCTTGAGGATTGAAGTAATCATTGTATATGTATATATATATGTATATATATGTATATATATATATATAACATTCCAATTCTCCCTGGACTTCAGCATAAGTGAAAGAATATTGTGCAAAGTAACAACCCCACCAAGTTGGGAGTAACAGCGATAACGGATGTCAAGCCATTGAGGTCAATCTAAAATCATATGCTCCGGGGTGTCTGTACACAGTACGAGCAGAGATCAGTGTCATTGAGACCCACACGGTTCAAATAAGATTTGAATCGGCCATGGCCGGTTAGGAATTGGGTGACATAGTATCCAAATTCGCAATGCTTTCGATACAGCCAGGGTGCAATATCAGGAATCAACAACTTGGTCCACTGTCATAATCTCCAGTTACATCCCGACTAGAAGCGGATGAGGAATGAAGGGATATTAAGGAAGGCGGAACGGAACTAGTCGCACTGGTACATTCCTCAGAATCCATCGGCAAACCAACAGGTGAAACGATCAATGGCCCAGTAGCAGTGTGTAACATCCCGGCCTGGGGCTCCACCGGAGATGTTGAGCAGCCGCTGGATGACGGTCGGGTGGAACCTGCTTGCCCACCACCACTCCCGACCGGTTCTGGGGATCCGACGTCCCTGTCCCGTAAGCATGATTCAGTAATAAAACCTTCCATAGTAAAAATTTAAATGGGCCGTAGACCTAGCCAGGTCAGCACCGCAAATCAACCAGCGAAGAACGAAGAACAGATAGGAAAGTGGAAGGGAAAACAAGGAAATAGAGGACAGAGTCCACATCCCAAGAACAGAAGAAGAAAGATGCAGACTAGCACGGAAATCCGGGCGCACCAAACCCGTACTCACAAGGTGTGAGCCTCTGGGGGTAATCTGTAGGTTTAGCTAGTTCCTTAAGGTAGCAGCTAGATTATATCTGCAAAATTTGTAAGTTGTTTTGTGTAATTTTATTTAAAAATTAATAAAGTTAAAAACGAAGCTTGCATAGATCCCAAAAACCGGCGTATTAAATATGCAGATTTTATTTTACTTTTTTATTTTATCATGGGGTCCCTGGTCATACAGGGGTAATAGTAACTACAGAATTGATATTGCAGAACTCCATTTACCTAACTTGGGTATTACCCAAGTAATGGTGAACACAAATCTATTACGAATACATACAGTGCTGGAAATATGCCCGGAAACAAAAATATGAAAAACGAATGGTTCAACAGTAATATCAGAACGAGCAATAAATTAAATAGAAAGCAGATAAAAGTCTTAGGAGGCCTGATGACTACTCATGGCAACTTTACCCCCGAATTTACTATCCTTCATTTCATCCTCATTTCACATCATCTTTCATCTTTCAGGGAAGAAGTGTTGGCGGGAGTCTTGGCGCTGCATGGCAGTAAACACTGGTAAACACTTCCTTCTCCGTTAGATCGGTAACCGGTATCAGCCTGACCTAGTCTGCCGTTTCAGATCACGGCAGGTGGGATGCCGGTCGTACTGGCCTGCTGGGGAGTTTCCAACTGATCAGTAGTAGAGACCCTGTCCTCTGCACTGACTGCTTGGGTCGGTTGCCCTCTGTCTCCTATCTTCTGATCCTTCAACCTGGGATGTCCCACTTGGGGCACATAGATCAAGTCTGGTCCAAATCCCCTCCGTACGTTTCTGTCCTAACCTGCGGTGCAGATAGATAGAGATGTACCTCCTGACAAACATCTTATTAATTTAATGCAGGAATACCTTTATTTTTGTCAAATTATTAAAGTTGGTGTGCAAATCCTTAGTGCATGGTTCAGTTATCATACACGCATATTTAAATATTAAATACAATTTAAATATAATAAAGAAAAAAAGGAAGAAAAAGAAGTGAAGAAAGCTCGTACCTCTGATTAGCTGAACAAATTTGAGCTGTTGATGTACTTTAGCCAGTAAATTGTCCTGCTAATAGATCCCAACATGCCAGTCTCCGTCTCAACTTCTAACTGCCATAAACCGGAAACCATTGAAATGATTATCATCATTCTTTGTTCCAGAGGGAGATAGGATAAAAACAAGTTAAAGCAACTATTTTAGATCAAATCTTTTAGGAGTTGTAAACATTTTAATTTTATAATTTTTAATTTATTGAGAAAAAATTCGTTGGAAATCACTAAAAATAGTAATAGAAAGGGAACTGTACTAAAAAGAACAATCGAAGGTAAAATAGTGATTGAAGAGGTGGAAGCAAAGTAAAATGAATATTATTAATGTCTTAATAATGATAATATAATCGTAAGTTTTTAAGAAATGTTGTTTGATTATGAAGATTAGCAAATATGGTCATGAAAATTGTGCAATTAAAATATAACGTAAACCAATGAGAAATTATTGATTTGCCTTAGCAACGGCAAATTCAATAATTTCAGACTAGCCAGAGTTAGCGCTGTTCTGGGCATAGATGTCGTCGAGTAAAGACGTAAAACTGTGATTGCGTAAGTACATAGACGCCGTAGGTGATGTAAGCATAATAATCTGTGTAGAACCGTCGAATAAAAATATTGTAATTATAAAAAGGAATAGAGGCGCTTCTTAAATCATGTATTAATTTAACGTTACGACTGATTTATGTTAATTTCAGAAGGAATTAAAATTGAATATTTGAAAAGAAGTTAAGCAGTTCTTTAATTTATTTAGTTAACTACTTTTATTCTACCCCAATCCGATACTACGTCCGAGGTAAGACGTTTCTTATGCGACGACTGAAGCAGCTGAGGGTAACTCGAGGGTACATCACTACGAATGTCGACTCCAGTCCCAAGAACAGGACGCTGCAGCATCCCATCCTTGAGATCCTGTAGCAACGGGACGCTACATCGCAGCATCATCACCCTTAAGATCCTGACGCAAGTTAATTACAATTTGTGACTTCTAAAAGGCTAAACATGATTTAAATGGCTTAAGTATTAGAATAAAGACAGTTGGAGTCAGAAATTAGCATGCTTGCGAAAAAGACTTTGGCACGCACGCACATATACTATACACATAAAAACATGCAACTTTTTCTGAGAATGGTATCTTTGGGATTCAGAGAGTCTAAAACATATATTTCTCTTGAAATTTTAATATCAAATTCTTACTTGGAATGCGCTTGTTGGCGCAGGGCGGTGTTAACGTGGCCACTGTCCTCACGAGGGGAACGACGCTTATCGACAGAGACCTGGAGTTTTGATTACTGAGAAATGGGTCCTTGGGCCTGGGTGAAGAGCTCTGCTCTGCGCACTTGTTGATACTTCGACGCGACTCTATTACCTGTGTGTCTTCGAACCTATGTCCTCCGAAATTTCCATCCTACTGAGATAATCAAGAAGAAAACTAATAGAAAATTAGTTGAATCATTATTTAACATTTCCTTTTTTATATTACCGGTTTTGCTGCAAATCTTAAGTAACTTTCATTGTGATCACGTGCGGTCATATGTCCTTCAATTTGCTGATACTTCAGTGTTATCTCTGAGAGCCACAGAGAATAAAAACGAGCTGCTTATCTTCGGAGATACTTAAGTTGTAAAAATGAATCTGCATTGATAAAGTTGTGGGGCGTTAGTTATTGTTCTAAGAGCCAATGCAAATAATATTCGATCCGCATATTCTGTAACTAAAGCCGAGCACCGCAATACAGATCCATATTTAATTTGAAGCATAGCAGAAAAACCTGATGTCATAATTGCAAATTCACATGCATTCGTTACATAGGATAGTATTTAGTAACGCCTAAGAACGATTTCAAATTGTGGAAATAGGAAACAACAATTTTAATGAACTTTGCTAGTAACAGGCTTTAGCAAATGAGACAAAAGAGCAGAAATATAATATTGTGTGTTCAAAGGACTGTTTTTGTTTCTGCTTAGTGTCAAATCTAGATATAAAGGTTTACAGAAGTGACTACATTATACACTTCATTTATACTTATCAAGAATATACAGGTGGCTTGAAATTCCAATCTCTTTGCATCATGAGAATTAGCGATGTAAGGTAAGCGCGGCAAAATCATGTCAATATTTTGAAAACCTGTCACAAAAGCCCTATTTGTCACATGAAGAAATATTTTATACAAATGCGATGTTTGAAGACGCTATGATGATGCCCCACGTTGTGGCACCATTTTGAAGAGTAATTTTTATGTGCAATGATGGTGTTTGAAGATGCTATGATGCCAAACGTTGTGGCATCATCTTGAAGCGTAATTTTAGAATTATGATGAGATAATCTCCGAGTAGATTATCTTGAAGCCCCAGGTTGGGACGATCTTGAAAAAATCCAGAAGTTTCTCCTGCAACTCTGGATAATTAGGCGCATCTGTAATTCTTGAGCGATCAGTTCCTTTTCTTACAGGGTCGTGGTAACGGGGCTGAGAAAGTTAATATTATAACTTTTGAAGAATGAATAAATAATCCTTTTCTTGGAAATTAATTGTTCTTTCACACTGGCCGTGTGTAGGCTAAATTGTGGAAACGTAGAGTCAGACTGAAAAATTCAATGCCATAGCCAAGATTTAAACCACGGACCTTCTGGTTTCCTTCCAGCCGCTCTACCATTGAGCTACTATGGCCAACGTGCCGATATGACATTAAATTCTCCAACTGACTCGCATTTTCCCGGTAAACCACTTAGGAGTTCTCATAAACACATGAGACAACTACCTTAATGGCGACTTACAACATGTAAGTACTTTAAGGCCCGGGCTTTATAGTTAACCACTATTAGGTACAATTAATGGAAATTAATTGTTCTTTCACACTAGCCGTGTGTAGGCTAAACTGTTGAAACGTAGAGTCAGACTGAAAAATTTGCACCATTTACCGGCAAAATGCGAGTCAGTTGGAGAATTTAGTGTCATATCGGCACGTTGGCCATAGTAGCTCAATGGTAGAGCGGCTGGACGGAAACCAGAAGATCCGTGATTCAAATCCCGGCTATTACATTGAATCTTTCAGTCTGACTCTACGTTTCCACAATCCTTTTCTTGTTCAAAAATGGTAATTTCATTCCTCATAAACATTTTTAAATTTTCTGATACATTTACAAATATTATTAATGTAGTATTTTTACAACCAGCGGTAGATGCCACGATGAACTATTTCTTTTCTTACCAACGCTACTTATGCATCTTTGATGTACACACAAAATTGTTTCTGCACACATTCGGAGAACAAATGCACGTCTCAGCACTACAACGTTCATAAGCGGAAGAACAAAATCTTTTAAAACATTTACCAACTTCGTATCATATTACGATGTTATGGTTACATCTTTACCTACTTTACTTTTTTATTTTATTACAAATACTAATCATTTTGTCTATGCTTAACAAAACATGAAATATCTAAAATAACTGCCACACGTAAACCTGGACATTCTACATACTTCTGTTTTCGTTTTTATTCCGAGCGGAAGCTAATTCTAATCGCTCTCAATTGGAGGATGTATAGGATTACCAAAGAAAAACATTGGGACATTCAAATTCAGTATATATTGTAATCCTGAGAACAAAATAATACATTTCTACGCTTGTATACTCATATTTAGATGCATCTCACACACATTTTCCACATATGAATTACTTCTTTCTCACAGCGCCCACACAGATTTCGTAGTACCATTCTCTATTGTTCTGCGCTCATTTGAGTAAAATTTCAGCCATTTTATTCATCGTGCGATACGACTTAACGTTGGAGGACGTAAATAAAAAAACAAAGATTAAAACCCCGCCTTAGCCTAATCCGCTTCGTCCGCTTTTGTAGCGGTATTTATTTTTGCTCGTTTGCAGCACTGTTTAAGTAGCCATCATAACAACAAGGAAGATTATGGATGTCATAAAGTCCGTATTTTCTTATTATATAAGTATTTGCAGCAATTTAAGTGCATATTTGTTATAAATCTATCTTAAATGAACTTAAAAGATAACAAAATGACAGAAATGGAGCAATGCGATACCTCCTTTCCGGAAAAGCAGCTCAATTTCTCACTTAGACTGAAGAAACACAATCGTATTACACACTTTACTATCTCAGGAAGTTAGCTTCTTCGCCCACAAAGGTCGTTCCAACACAACAATACGCTACCGTCCCCTAGGAAACAGATTTTGAAAACCAATCTGTCACCCACCAATCCGAATCACACACGCTTACCTTACTTCAACAAAGGTTTTATTACAATGTTCAAACCACTGCAAGAACAAATATTACTGGAATCGTTCATTGTACACAAGTATGTATTGACATAAATTGTATATTGTCACCAATCGCATTGTTGTGTTGGAGCCGCGACAAGCCAGTGCCGGGCGCGCGTGGGCAGATAAGAAAGAGATAGTGGCGCGTAGAGCTAGACGCTTGCCGAGAGAGAGAAAGAAACAGAGTGAAGTCTGGATATTCCCGTCTTTCTCTTGCCGCTGTGATCTTTCTCGGGAGGTCTATTGCATTCTAAAACAATGACTGGGAAGTATAAATAAGTGGCAAAGTGTCAGAAGGTTCAGTTAAGTCGAGAGAGTTGTGCAGTTGCAGTGGTGTTATACCGCAGTATTCTTTTGTTTGCTTACGTGAGACGGGGAGCGAGACGACCTTGAAGACTGCTGCTTGTGTATGTCACGTCTTTTTACTACTGCAGGGGTTGTACAAAGTTACTGCTTGATACAATAAAGTGTTTTTAAATTTCTGCAAACAAGGATTTTAATTCTACGCAACCCGCGAAGTCACAATATTTTAATGGAATCAACATTTTTTGTGCAGTACGTTTTTTGTTTTACTGGCAATATAAAAGTATAAAACTTCATTGAGAACGATGAAAAACTCAAAGGTCTCTGAAAGCATTGACAAATATATTTTCTTTATCATGAAAACAGCTTAAAAATATGGCATTTGAACGGAAGTCATTCGAATTTGTAATATCTTATCTACATATTGCAGTAAATGTCAGAGAAGTAAAAAGAACGCTACATCTCATCTGTGCTTTATAATTTGTATATTTAAAGAACAGGAAATGCATTGTCAGTTCAGTTGTTTCTTTTTAACTAATAGAAATAAATTAGGTGATTTATCGTAATTTTGTGAAACAACGGATTTTTATAACCAGTAAAAACCTGAGCCGCATTAGCTTAAAGGTTATTTTTCTCTGCTGTGATGACCTTACATAGAAGCATATAAGGGTGTAGTATTTAAGTGAATCATAATTTAATTACCTAGTAATTATTTAAAGACAAATTATCTTAATTTTACTCATTTCATTCTAGGCACAAATGGTCACTTTCTCAAGGATCGGTACGTAATGGTTTTGAACTTTATCCTCTATGCAATTGTAACTTTACACAATATTCTTAAGGTCATTTCTTGTAGAACTCTAATGATTGAACTAGGTTTGAAATTGAAGATAAAGAGTCTTAGTAAAGCGTATTTAAGTGAGCTGATAGACATGCTAACACTAAATATACCCTACTGCTATTATATAACATGTGCAGGGATATCTCGTTATGATATAGTGGCGCTGTTGGAACGGTTACCATGGATTTATCTTTGATAATAGATACATCTCAGATAACGCACTGATTACTCCACGTGGAGTGAACATATATCTGTCATTTGTGATTCCTGCGAATTTCATTGGCTGAAGTGATACGTTCATTGGTGTTTAGCACACGATCAAGGGGGCGTCAGTACTCCTCTCACTCTTACAAGAATAATCAGTGCGTTATCTGAGAGGTTTCTGTTAACAAAGATAAATCCATGGTAATCGTTCCAACAGCACGACTTTAACTCAAGCGGTAAGAGGATCGGCACAGAGAGTCAAATATCTGTGGCATAGAATGTTTATTTTGTGGACCGTAAATTAGATATAGAAGTCTCAAGTGTGCTGTTCATTGTGACATAACTCGAAAAAAAGAAGGAAAAAATCGAAATTCGGATCTTGCTGAAATTTGGAGGTTTTAATCTATTGCTGAAATTTACATAAAGGAATCAATTGAGATTAAATATTAGTATGGTATTAGCCCAGGGATAATATTGTCGAGAACCCGTTTTCTGCGATAGCGCGGCTTGTGTACACAAAGAGCCGGAGGTAGCGGAGGTAGAGGACTTGCTGGCGCAGATTAAGTTACGCTTCTGGAAGGTTCAGATTTCGTCATTCGATGTCTTGTTAATCCAGAAACATCTAGTGATTATACGAAACAGTCGGCTTCCTGTTTGCTCCAGAAATCTCTCGAATTTATGAATGAGATATATAAGAGATTGTGACACGCCAGCGGACAGTTGTAAAACAAGAGTGAGTGGTAAGCAGTAAACAGCTGTAGAGTGTTGCTGTAACGAGAGCTAATGATGTAATCAGAACGCTGTTTGTTATGTCATCGACCTTAGTAGATTGTTTGTATGTGACGTAATGTTGTTATGTGAGAATTTAACAGTGTATTTCTACGGAAATAAAGAACATTTGGAATATCTGCAACTCGGACTTTTAATTCTACGAACCCATAAAGTCACAATAATTTTTTGATATCACTAATTGATGCATTATTATTAATTGTAGTAATAGTAGTAAGATTATTGCGTTTGAATGTTGTTATGCTTGTCAGTACAAAGATTTTAACATGATCTATTAGGTTACGTCATGGAATGCTTGTTGCTAGGTAACCTTCTAAGGTATAGTTATAGAAATAGCTCATTTGTGCACTATTTATAGTTCAAAAAGCATATTTTAATTCCATAATTGCATAAATAGACTTAAAGAGTATTTGAATACATAAGAAACGCTTATGGACAGAAAAATCAATCCTCTCTGCTGATGTAAAATTTACTAAAGTAATTAATAATTATTTCAGAACAATTTTAGATAATATATTCACATATTTATGCTTTTCTGCAATATGTTTCTTTATTTAGGAAGTTAGTATTATTTTAAGTATACCATCTATTTATTAAAATTTATTGGCAGTTATTTAGTTAAATAACCAATTTATTAATAGCAAAGTAGATCCAAGATAGAAATCATAGATTGTTTTATTATCCTGGAATATTTACTTTGGGTATCATTAACTGTTTTATAAAACAGATCAATTATACAAAAAAATGTCATGCAAAGGAAAACGTTTTCAGAGCAAAATAGGTGGAAAAGTCCCATATGTGTCCAGAGCAATAAATCGACATCTAGAACATTCTGAAAGTTTATACGGCTATATAAGTGAGCACCTCAATTCTTGAGTCCGGAGAGTAGAAGTAGTAAAAATGACAAGAGTGGGCTAAGCCAACTTTTGGGGAACGTTGAACTTGATTAAGTGAAAGTGAAAAGGCAGTGAAGTGATAGTTTTAAAAAGTGAACTACAGTCTCAATCGGTGCCATAATGAATATATTTTCTAACAATTTTAAAGAAAAATTGTATTTAGAATTTTCTGGGAATAACCTATGAAGTCTTCTTCGTTTTAACTTATTTTTACATGATAAGTAAACAGTAAAAAAAAAAAAAAAAAAAAAAACACTCTCACCACAAAAATGTATATTGCGTTAAAGTGCGCAATGTATGTCCAATAAATTTAAGCATTTCCGAGATATTGTTATTGATTTGAATATTCAAATACAGTTTTCTCAAATGGAAAGTCGTTGTGGGAAGTGACGTTTACCTGGATTATCAAGAAGTAGCAAGAATAATAAGCTTTTGTAAGAATATATTATAGAAGAATGAGCAGGGAAATCATATAAGTGTAACATATATATACTGTTAATTTATTGAGGAGCATTTTCCAGAAGTATTAAACGAATCAGCAGTGATAGAACTCCTTTAAGCAATTAGCCAGAATATGGATCGGAAACCTTCCCCATATGGACAACAGTAAAAAAAGGGATTGTTGGGTAATGGCGCCATAAAACATTCATTTGTTTAATCACAGCGACATGAGTCAGCAATCCGCTTCATTTCAGTCTGGCTTCCGCTTAAACAATAGCAAACCTCAAATTGCATGTGTGTTGCTTTGTGTTCCAAAATGGGAGAAAACTCTAATTATGGTCTCAAACAAACGAACGTAACAAGATGTTGCAACAATGCCACTGAATTCTGCGCAGCTTACATAATTCAACTTATTTTTTCCGAGGCTAATGTTGAATGATATGTGATTAATTCACGCCACAAATAGCGTAACTGGAAAAATCAGACAAGACCAAAACACTGGCAGAGGTCAGCACAAACTACTGACAAATTGGCTGTGAAACTACACCACACAATATGCTGTGCTCAGTAAAGGGTTACAGAGTTCGAATTCTCAGGGTGAATTACCGAAAATGAGCTATTACCTTCACTATGTTGAAATTATACAAATATGTTAGTTTCTGTAGTTTTTCTAAGTTTCTTCAGGGAGTGTTAAAAATCTCATACATAAAGATAAGTAACTCATTCAATTGTTTAATATATGCTATAGTTTAAGTTTTGATGAGAAGAGTGTTTTATTAGTCCATATTGGGAAGTCAATTTGATAAGATGTTCCTTAAATTTCTTTGAACGTCGCTGGTTCATCAATTTTATGATGAAGTATTTTATTTTGTGTTGGGATGCCAATTTCATGAAGAACATTTGGTACGTTGTGATCTTTTATTCCCTTTTATCGGCCTATTTGTAGTTGACGAGCATTGGCGATTATTTCTCCAGTTGTTTTTTTTTCGGATAAATGTTTATCCTTATTAGTTAATTAACACTTCCTATAATTTTAAAGATCCCACTTTATTTAAAAAAACACAATATATTTAAGATACAATTATATAAGGTAAGCGCGGATGTACTGATCAATATTTTAAAAATCTTGCACAAAAGCCCTATTTGTCACGTAAATATAATATTATTACCTTATATTGAAGTCTGTATAATCTATAACAGTGGCCTTCTCGACACGCTGAGATGGGAACTGGGTAAGCAGTGCACCAGCGAATACACGGTAGTGCGAGAGGGTGGGAAGAAAGAGATGGGGTGATCAGTATAGACTCGTTAGTTACCTGTGTATGGACGTTGTGTACAAGATGCCTACATGTTCATAAAGGTCTTCTACCCCTACGTTATTTAACCCTTCATGGGAGCAGGCATATTTTTTACACCATTTGATAATGCTGTGCGATGTTTAATATGCAATAAGGTCCTGAATGTGATACGAAAATATAATCTCCAGCGTCACTATGACACTTTCCATGCTAGTGATTACGACAAATTAGAAAATGATAAATGAATCACAAAGTTAGAGCAGGTACGGGACACCAGCAGACAGGCATATTACGGTTTTTGTTACATATTATTATTATTATTATTATTATTATTATTATTATTATTATTATTATTATTATTATTATTATTATTATTATTATTATTATTATTATTATTATTATTATTATTATTATTATTATTATTATTATTATTATTATTATTATTATTATTATTATTATTATTATTATTATTATTATTATTATTATTATTATTATTATTATTATTATTATTATTATTATTATTATTATTATTATTATTGTTATTGTTATTGTTATTGTTATTGTTATTGTTATTGTTATTGTTATTGTTATTGTTATTGTTATTGTTATTGTTATTGTTATTGTTATTGTTATTGTTATTGTTATTGTTATTGTTATTGTTATTGTTATTGTTATTGTTATTGTTATTGTTATTGTTATTGTTATTGTTATTGTTGTTATTGTTATTGTTATTGTTATTGTTATTGTTATTGTTATTGTTATTGTTATTGTTATTGTTATTGTTATTGTTATTGTTATTGTTATTGTTATTGTTATTGTTATTGTTATTGTTATTATTGTTGTTATTGTTATTATTGTTATTGTTATTGTTATTATTATTATTGTTATTGTTATTATTATTATTGTTATTATTATTATTATTGTTATTATTATTATTATTGTTATTATTATTATTATTGTTATTATTATTATTATTGTTATTATTATTATTATTGTTATTATTATTATTATTGTTATTATTATTATTATTGTTATTATTATTATTATTGTTATTATTATTATTATTGTTATTATTATTATTATTGTTATTATTATTATTATTATTATTGTTATTATTATTGTTATTATTATTATTGTTATTATTATTGTTATTATTATTGTTATTATTATTGTTATTATTATTGTTGTTGTCGTCGTCGTGAACCCGATCGCGATAACGCGGCTTGCGCACACAAAGGAACTGATAGGCGGACAGTGTGGAAATAAAGAGTCTGAAAAACAGCAGATAAACATTGCACGAGATAAATGACTTGCCGGCCCAGATTAAGTTACGCTTCTGGAAGGTGATAGAATATTCGGTTTCTTTATTCTTCTGGAACAGTCTCGAATTATGAATGAGGTATTTAAGGAAGTGACGACTCGCCAAGAGTCAGTTGTGTAACAAGAGTGTTGTAACGAGAGCTGATCAGAACGTTGTTTGTTATTGTCATCGACCTTGGTAGATTGTGGTGTGTATGTGACGTAATGTGAGAATTGATCAGTGTATTTCTACGGAAATAAAGGGGATTTGGAATATCTGAAACTCGGAATTTTAATTCTACGAACCGACGAAGTCACATTATTAAGTTCTTCTATTCGGAACAGCATTATTAAGATTATCCTGAGTATGTTATATATTTATGTTAGCCTGTTAATTTCCTAAGAGAAACGGCTGAATAACTGGTATGCTAATTACATAACACATAGTTATTTAAGTACATGTGAACATTGTATCCTTCGATTGTCTCTGAATGTGACTAAGGAGCTGTATGACACTAAGCAAAAGCCGTCACTGCACCACTGCTTACCCGTCAACAGTGCCGAGTGCATTAGCGTGCATGCGGGTTAGAGACGGTAGCACGAGAGTGTACGCTGCAGCTGATCGCTGTTCTAGAATATTGTCGCCCTGGCGGTAGACTCGCGAAGCCGAAGCCGAAGCCGGTGGAGATTCGGAAAACTTCGGAACCAATCGTTACCGGTAGCGACAGACAGTTGAATGTAGAGTTGAGAAAATAAACAGTTTGAGGTTCTAGCAATTTTGTAATGTTGAACAGTGTATTTCGAGGAGAATAAAGTGTAGTTTTTGTGTTTCGTAACCTCGTTTTATTATTTCACGAACCCACAAAGTCACAACTGGTGTCAGAAGTGGGATAACAAAATCACCGAACATTATGGCCATGGAATCGGCATTGGAAATGCTTTTGCAGAAGATGAACGAATTAACAGCGAAGTCGGAAGCGGCAAATAACAACCTGGCCGCAGAGTTGAAAGAAATAAAGACCGAATTGACCACAGAAATGAAGGCAGCGAACGACAGTCTGGCCACGGAAATGAAGGAGGCGAACGAGGTCCTCGCCGCCAAATTTGAGGAACAGTTGGCCGGCGTGAGGGATGACGTGACGGAGCTGGGCAAGGGGATGGGACAAGTGGACGAGCGCGTCGAGGACCTGGCGAACCGCTTCAATGACCTAGAGGAAAAGGCCGACAATAACGCCAAGTCCCTGAACGCCATGGTTGAAAACGTCGAAGACCTCACGAACCGCGTAAACAACCTGGAGGTAAAGGCCGACAGCAGCGTCAAGTCCCTGAACGCCATGGTGGAGGACGTCGTTGGCAGGAGACTGAAGGATTTGAAGGCTGACGCACCGGGACGCGACACAACATCGGCGCGCGTCAAACCTCCGAAATATGACGGCACGTCAACATTCGAGGTCTTCCGCCGCCAGTTCGACACAGTGGCCAGGCACAACAGATGGTCACCGGAGGAGGAGGCCACACAGTTAATAGCCAGCCTCCATGGACGGGCCGCGGAAATCCTAAACGCGGTGCAGACAACGGCGGCGACCAAGGTCATCTGGGAGGTCCTGGAAAATCGTTTCGGGAACCACCGCTTAGCCGCAGCGTACCGCAGCCAGCTAAAGGCATGGTCGCAGCAGCCGGGGGAGACGCTGCAGGAATTAGCCATAGCGATTGAGCAGCTGGCTAGCAAGGCCTTGGTTGACCTGCCACTGGAGTTCGTATCCCGGAAAGCCGCCTACAACTTTGTCGACGGGGTACGGGACACGGAGATTCGTCAGCTCCTAATACTCGGCGATTATAAAAACATCCACGAGGCGCTGACAGCGTCATTAAGGATGGAGGCGGCCAAGGCAGCATCTATCCCGACGTCAAGAACGAGGAGTGTCCGCTACGCCGAAGACAGAAGACCAGCTGTGGGACGCCGGCGAACACCTAGTGCCTGTGTTGGGGGTGTGGACAGCCCGGACACCTGCAGAGAGACTGCCCACACCAGGAAGGGCAGCGGGAAGAACGAGTAAGGCCCGTCGTGGAGAGGGGCACGTCGGCGCCATCACCATCCCCTCGAGTGACACTGCGCGCCGTCAGCTGGCGTATGGATGACTGCCTCATCGCGGACGGCTGGGTAGGAGGAAAGCCGTGCCGCGTGCTAGTGGACACTGGGGCGGCTGTGACTATCATCAGGCCTGACATGGCGAAGGGTTTGCCGACGAGGAAGCCGAGCCGACCATACCAGCTTGTGTTGGCATCGGGCGACACCTTGCCTGTGGAGAAGGAGGCCCTACTGGAGCTGAACTTGGGACGGAGTGCCGTGCGTCTGTGGGTGTTCGTCGCTAAGGTGGCTGAGGAGGTGATTCTGGGACTGGATGCCCTCAGGAGCCACGAGGCGACGGTCGACGTCGGCAGGGGGGTCCTGAGACTCAACGGAGAAGAGGTTATACTCCGTCAACCAGAAGAGCGCCTTGGAATTGGCAGGGTCGTCTTGAGCGAAGACGTGGTTGTCCCCGCGAGGAGCGAAGTGATAGTGACGGCGCGACGGAAGGCCAGACAGCAGGTGGGGTCCAGAGGCAGCAGGAGTACGACTTCACCTCGGAACATCGCAGAGGGAAGAGTCACGGTAACGCGGACGCTATGTCCCGAAGACCCTGTCCAGAAGGGTGCGGCCAATGCACAAGAGTGGAGGGGAAGGAGCGTGCCGCAGCAGTTCGAGTAGTCACGGCAGTGCCTGCGGATGGCTGGGATAGTGCAGGCCTGAGGAGGGAGCAGCTGGCGGACGCAGACTTGGGGCCACTCTTGAGGGATGTGGAGAACCTGGTGGACCACCTCCACGACATGCACGAGATGGCTCGCCAGAACATCCAGAAGGCGAGCGACCGCATTAAACCCCGATACAACAGGCAAGCCAAAAGCCAAGGGTTCCAGCAAGGTGACCTGGTCTGGTTGTACCGCCCGACCCGGACCAAGGGACGCTGCCCGAAGCTTCAGCAGTCATGGCAAGGACCATACCGTGTGGTGAAGAGGATTAACGACGTGGTCTACCGCATCCAGAAGGTGCCCCGAGGAAAGATGTTGCTGGTACACCTGGATCGCCTGGCCCGCTACGAAGGCGCTGTTCGGGACGACCAGCCTTGAGGAGGGAGCAGTGTCGCCCTGGCGGTAGACTCGCGAAGCCGAAGCCGAAGCCGGTGGAGATTCGGAAAACTTCGGAACCAATCGTTACCGGTAGCGACAGACAGTTGAATGTAGAGTTGAGAAAATAAACAGTTTGAGGTTCTAGCAATTTTGTAATGTTGAACAGTGTATTTCGAGGAGAATAAAGTGTAGTTTTTGTGTTTCGTAACCTCGTTTTATTATTTCACGAACCCACAAAGTCACAATATGTTAAAATGAAGAATTTTCTGTATGCTTCCGTTTACATTTTTATTCCGAGTGAAAACAACCTTAATCACCCGCAATTGGAGGATGAGCAGGATTCACACACCGGACGCATAGGGATGGAAAGAAAAACAGTTGAACATTGAATTTCTGTACATAATGTAATCATGAGAACAATGATTAGGTAACCGTCATAGCAACAAGGAAGATTATGGATGTAACAGCTTTCTGCAGCAGTTTAAATGCACATTGTTATAAATCATTCTTAAGCGAACTTAACAAAATGCCAAAAATTGAGCAATTACATATCTCTTTTTCGGAAAAGAAGCTCAATTTCTCACTTTAACTGATGAAACACAATCGTTTTACACACTTAACTGTCTCAGGTAGTTACCTTCCTCACACACAAAGGTCATTCCAACAATACAATACACTACCGTCCCCTAGGAAGTGGATTTTGAAAAAGTCGCCCGCCAATCTTAATTACCCGCGCATAACTTATACATTATTTTCACTAATTCTTGTCCATCAATGAACAGTTTCTTCTGTAGTTGCAGAAATTATTTACATCTCTATGGTTACTTGATTTTCAAGACAATTTTATATGACAGTTATAGATATAATTTATTTCATGTCGTTGACTGCGGGTCTCTTTTGTTTCTATAATTGTTACATTTATATTTAATTAAATAACTATTCTAATAGTTCTCAATTTAACTAAAATTTAAAATTTGTAAACAACTGTTGCTGGAGGCTGATTTTAAGTAATTCTTTCAGTTAGTAGATTATTTTAATTTATTTGCTTATAAATAAGCTGTAGACCTTGATTTTTTTCTGAATAATTATGATCTCCTATATTCGGATTAAATTTTGTATACCTGACTCAGGAGAGATAGACTAAATCTTTATAAAGAGCACAAACTTTTAAAACACGACTTATTTTCAATTATTTTTCGTGACAGTAGCCGTTTATCAGGTATTAGTTGTTATTGATTTGAATCTTTAAATGTTTCTGAGCCACCTTCAGTTGTTTGTTACGATGTGGTGGAAAGAGCATACAATTTCAAAGTCAGCATACACTTCTCGTTTTTTAACACTTAACTATAACTATCTCCTTTGTACCTGAAACGAAATGAAACTCTATAACATTATAACTTCGCTAAAACTCCAAAGCTTTTGTAAAATGATTTTGTGGAAACTATAAGAGTCAACGATTCTGCGTGTAGATAGTCATGTGAATTTAATACATAACATGTTTAGTCTTCTCTCAGAAGTGTTATATAGGTCACGGTCACGCTCTGATCGCTAAGGATAAATTCCACAAGTGCATTAGAGTGAAAAGAAGAGGAAAACACTCATATCAAATTCTCTTTCATTAGGACAAATTCTACTGGCCTTTTCTTGAGTGAAATAAATGACGTCATTTCCACCCCAACCAGCTCAAAGTGATTTTTACTCATTTCTACAACTTGAAGATAAATACCGGACGAGGAAACTTTCAGAGTAACGGAGCATCATTCTGCGGGTTCACCTCACGATGTGACCACTCACATCAATTTCCCTACCCACTCTTGTACAAACTGTTGTTGCAACGCTTATTCCTCTACCTGCTTCATGCTATGCGAAATAAACATTCTTGCTAGTTTTCTTATACCTCTAAGGGATTATGGGAATTCAAGAACCTTAGGCCACGCCGTGACTCAGTGGTTAGACCGCTTGGCTCTCACCAAGGTTGCCCGGGTTCGATCCCAGGCGACCGCAAAGTGAAATTTGTGGTGGACAACACGGCGCTGGGGCGGGTTTCCTCCGAAACCTCCGGTTTCCCCCACCATCTCATTCCAACGGTGCTCCATCTTCATCTTCATCTCGTGTATCATCAGTGTCCCCGCCTGCGGTGCCGTATGTAGTAAAAGCGGGCGTTAAGCACTACACATTTTAAGCTACATTCAAAATATGTTTAAAGAGCCTGTCATCATGTGAAGCCTTTGAAATTTCACTTTGTTTACACTGCTAAGAGATAAACAAACTAGTATATTATCGCGAGCATATTGTTGATCGAGGCGGCGCGGCGAGGCATTCAAAGGGACGGGCAGTGTAGTGTGTAGATAAAAGCTCGCCGAAACGGCGGGGGGAAGGAGACGGATTTCTCGAGAGTTCGCCTTTGTTCTTGATTGTTGGAGAACATTCCGGAATGTGAGTAATCCGTAAAAAAGTGAGCCCGCCCGCCAAAAGAAGTCAGTTGTTAATTGAACTCGCGTCCGTGAACAGCTGTGTTGTGGTCGTTGTGTATGTGACGTAATTGTGTTTCTACGGAAATAAAGAGCAACTTTTGGTGTTTGTGACTTGGACTTTTAATTTCACGAGCCCACAATATACTAGAAAGGTCATACAAATAATAAGCTATATCTCGGAAATGATTCACGGTAAAAAAGAAACATATTTGATTTAAATTGTGCTTTATGGAATATTTGTTAAAAAAGGATTTTTTCAAAATATCCGTAATAATTTTTATTAAAATACCCTTCGTTTAAGATATGCTTGTAACAAGAGGGAACTTTACTTTTTCAATGTTGACAGCAAGAGCTGCATGTGTATCGTTTTTATTAAGAAAAACATTTGTGCTTTTGTTTTCAATAATGCATTAAAATACGTTGAAGTTAGAAGTTCATAATTTTACTTTTGCTTGTATTTAAATGAATCATTGTTCTTCATTTTGATTCTGACATGTAATACGTAACAGCATGCCTTGAATTAACCAGCAATGCCTCAGAAGTAATTTTCATTCTGAACCACTTTTGCAAAACTACAAAACTGTAAGATATGGAAAAACTCTTGCTACGAAAAAAGTTTTGGATCTCATTAAAATGTATAATTGTCACAAACCTGTTTTTGTAGATTGAACCATGTCCTGTTATTTGTTTGTTTCTTTTGAATCCAGACTTCCTCGACAGGCATATGACAGGCAACTCACAAATTTTTAATTTGAACTTTGTGTACAAACTTAAAAAAATTGTGTGAGGATTTATTAATCTTAATTAGGTTTGAAGCAAAACAATTATATACACTTTTTGAATTTTTCAAATTTTTAATAGTTAATTAAGTTCAAGTGAACTATTTTAAAACTTTTAACAAGGAATAAGTATTTCCTTAAGCTTTTCTGAAAATGTGAATCCAATAAGCTATGAGCTGTAAAAAGTAATTGTGACAAAAGGCTCGGACCGATTAAAAATATATTTATGGTTTTAAGATTGTAGATATCTAAACATCACTTCTATAGCATAAAAGTACAAAAAATAATAATTGGAACGTCTCAACCATTTTATCAAATGGGAAAGTTACTGAAATTGTTAGTTGACACAACTTTCAACCATTTTAGCTGAAGTTTTATAGTGTTAAATATAACTATGATAAGAATTAAATTTAATGGACATTACATTTTCCATTTATACTTACACAACACGTTATACAAAAGGTAAAATGATAGTCATGTTTTTAAAACGCGTTTCACTAAGATTCCATGGTTTTTGAATGACCAGAACGAAAACATGAATAGCAATTTCCAAGCTTATAAAGGTATAAGTATCGAAAATTCGAAATAATATGGAATTAGAACAGTCCTTATAATCTAAACCGTGTTCAGATTTGCAGTACTACGTTCACCAATGTTTCTAACAGAAATATCTTGCTATCTTCCATGAATTTATTCACAATGAAGCTATTTCACAGGCTATTCCCAGGAAATACAACAATGGCTGACCTAATTAATGGAGTGATTAGTTTAACATTTAAAAGTAGTTTAATTTTTGAGAGAATTCGAAGTTTCGGTTTGCATATAAAGGGTAGTTTGGGGTAGAGAGATTTTCCTAAAAGTGTTTTTGCCTCATACCTGAAAGGTGTCGAAAGTTAAGCAACATTTCATTTTATACACGTAAAACCCAACACGATATTTATATCTGTACAAATGTTCAGTAAATGAGATTTTTTTGTACACAGTAAATCTTGTGTATCAATTTATGAAATTTCTTAACGTGCATTTCCACAGATATCTTGGGTCAAAGTTTTGGCTGGAATACAATTCTTCTGTTTCTTACGAAAGGCAATTATCTGAGATCTTGTGTATGAGATAAGTGGAAAAAGACATAACGTTTCCAGAATTTGACATATTTACATTTTCCGATTTTTATTCCTCATGCTGCAAATATCACAGATTTTTGCGTCATAATCATGAATATCCCCAGTTCTACAAAACTGCATTTCTGTGACGTTACTGCTAAACAATTTCATACACAGTACGGCAGGTGCGGGAAGCAAATGGAACTGTGATTTGAAATTGGAAAAACTCACTCAGCTAGAGTATAAACACAGCAGAGGTTTCCAGGAAGTAAAAATAGAGGCGTAGTAAAAACTGCGTTCGTAGTTAAACCAAGTGTTAATTGGAACGAGAATAAAGAGGCACACGATATTTTGATTCGCGAGTAGTGCACGCTTGTTGGGCTGCTGAACATGCAACGTAGCGTGCAGATGCTCCCCTGCCATTATTATCTGATATTAAATTACATAACTTAAAAAGACAGCAATTCATATGGGTTTCTAACCAATTCTTGGCGTGTGACAGGCCTACTAGAGGTCATACATACAGTTGTTATTTCACGAGAGAGATCTCACTTGAACTTGAAGGTACTGTATAATAATGTTAAACAAAGCAGTCTTTATTGGTCGACAAAACAGCATCGTTAAGTGCCTCCCTGTCGGAAACTTCAGTAAACATAAACAACATGGTTTAGATCATAAGAACTGTTCCATGTCATTTTAAACCCTAAATAACCGCTCCTTCTATTTTTAGATCGGCTATTGTCGCTTCTTCTTATTGGTTTGTACTGATAAGTAATATAAAGCGTACAGTTACATTGTATGAACTCGTCACGCCATCTATTTATATACAGAATGTTTAGAAAATGTAGTGAAGAAAAGTGATGTAACGGCTATTTCATATTTTCTCATGTATTTAAGAATTTTTTCTGGATTGTTCTAGAATATGTAATTTGTATAAAATAGAATGTAAAACTGGGTAGGCTACAGAATGACAACTTACGTAACATTGTTCCTATTGGTTTTTGTAATAACGTGATTACGTAATGTTGTGACGTGGACCAATGAGATAAGAGTAATTTAGATTTTTCTAGAAGCTTCGTATGTAAAGATTGGAGGACATGCAAATAGTTTTTCCCTTTTTTTTGTAATTTACGTTCTACAACGTTAAGTAATATCGGACGATGAATGAAATGAGTGAAATGATGCTCAAATGAGTCCGGGGTCCATGGAACCTAGAGCAGCCTGACATATGTCTATCAGGATACGGGAAAACTCCGGAAAAACCTTATCCAGGTAACTCGCCCTGACCGAGATTCGAGCTCGGGACCTCGTGAACGTGAGGCAGACATGCTAACACCACGCTACCGAGGCGGGCTGCAAACAGTTTTGGCTTCACTTTTCCTCAG